>LNAC01000031.1:1934450-2025623 GCA_002007465.1 Ailurus styani
CCGGGCGAGCCCGGGAGGGCGCGGGGCGGGTCTGCGGGAAGTTTGAGGCGGGAAGGGAGACCCTGGGGCCGGGATGAAGGCCCGGAGAGGGACTGGGTTGGAGAGGGGTGGTGTGCATCTGGTGGGGAGGCTAATTGGAGTGAAGCTGCAAAGTACGGATGAGGAAGGAGGAAGGCTTCCAACCTCCTTTCGAGTACCGCTTCGAAAACTTAGCAGGAGCGAAGCAACTGTTAAAAGACGGGCACAGAGAAGGAAGATTCCAAGAGGTTTAGCGACTTAGGGAAGAGTCATTGTTAAGACGCGTGAAAGGCAGGAGAGAGCTGCGTGCGCCTGGAGCTTCCGAACGTAAGGTTGTGAGAAGGGTCTCAGAAAGAGGATTTACTCGGAGAAGGAAGATGAGGGGGAAAAGGAAGTTTCACTGTACGGAGAAAGCCATTTTGAGGGGCGAAAGGAGTGAAAAGGAAAGAGCGAAAAGAGTTGTGAACTTTCTTGATGAAGAGAGACTTTGGTAAGAGGCAATTTGTTAGAGTACCCGGATTTTTAGGACATAATTGTTTAATAGTAAAGCTCTTTGACTAGTTGAAATTAATATTTAACGTTAAGAATAAATGTTGCGTGGAATAGTTACTTTTTGAATGACCGTTTCTTGCAAACAGTCTATTGGATTGTAGCCTCTGGAGAATTAAAATCCTGATCAAGATGCAGAGTTTACTATGATTGGGTTGGCAACCGCGTATTTTCCCCCCTCTTTTTTGTGCAGTGGAAATAATCGTAGGAGTAAATTCTCTTTGCTGAGGTCGGCGGACAGCTCTGCTGGCAGTCGCCTGTCTCGGTACTTTCTGGCTGGGGAAGGATCTGACGTCTCCTTCCCCCGCTTCTTCCTCTCCCTCCCCTGCCAGAGATCTCCTTTGTTTATTCGTGGATGGCTTGTAGGTGACTCTCCAGTGTTGGACTGAAATCTTGAAAGGTGGAAATGCTGTGTCTTGGCTCATGATTGCTACCCCAAGCCCATTTCTTAATTAATCCTAGTGTATATTCTATTACCTTTTTTTTTTTAATGAAACCTCTGCAAGTCTAAACTGGATAAATACTATTTAAATTTTATCACTCCATTCTCGGTTTACCTGTGAAAAGAACACATTTGTTTTGACCTATACATTTTTCCCTGAAATTATATGATGCACTTATATTCTGTTCTCATGTGAGCATTTTCAAAACTTTCCCTCACTCAGGTATATGAAGTTCTGGGTAGTAGGAATTAGTACTTGATTAAAGGTAATGTTTTTTCCCCCTTCATTTGTTTGACCAAGTATCTAATAAGACTTCATTTTCTGTTCTTGGGATATGTATATGTTACATACTATCACTTTGCTTTAGTTATCTGTTTAAAATGTGTATATATGTGTATTGATACACAGTTGCGGTCAGTCTAAAAGTTTTATCACTCCACATATATTTTAATTTCTTCTGTCAAAAATAAACAGTGGTGCTAAATCCTAGTAAGTAGTCAGGAATTTATTTATTTATTTATTTTTAAAGATTTTATTTATTTATTTGACAGAGAGAGAGATCACAAGTAGGCAGAGAGGCAGGCAGAGAGAGGAGGAAGCAGGCTCCCTGCCACGCAGAGAGCCCGATGCGGGCCTCCATCCCAGGACCCTGGGATCATGACCTGAACCAAAGGCAGAGGCTTTGACCCACTGAGCCACCCAGGTGCCTGTGACGAATGTATTTAATAGAGGCCTAAGTATTTTGAGTGAAAGACCCCTACTCCTCCCTTACCATCTCTAATTGGCCTAGGTAGATTTGTCTAAGTTCTAAATAGACTTACTCATCTTTTCCTCTATGGGTAATGTTCTTACTTTCTCAATATATTTTCTTTAGGTGAATCAAAAAGGGCCCAGGAAGCCTGTGAATGTTGGAGAAAATTCATCTGTGAATTTTTGATGTTTAAGGACTTCATATTTGTATTCATCTTTTAAACTGAGAAGATTTATATTTTATTTTAAAACTTCTTGATATTTACAATGAATGTACACAGTGATGAAGAAAGTGTTAGAAACAGTAGTGGAGAATCAAGGTAAGCACTTTATTATCAAGTATTTATTATGAAGAGGATGTAAAACTTGCATGACTCTTTAGTTTTTCTAGTAGGTGGCAGAGTTATCAGATCAGATTCTTCCTCATAGTTATCCAAACAGTAAAAAAACTTTCTGATACATAAAGTTTTGTTGATAATACAGGTTTTATTTTTTGCATTGAGATATACAAAGATGAATTTAAATATAGAAAGTTTAGGTGACTTAAATCTCTTTGGAAGTTTATACTGTTTGGATCAATTATTGAAACTAGAGTAAGTAAAAAGAGAGCTTTAAATTGCTATGACTGTTAGTGCACTCTCCAAAAAAGGCAATAAGAAGTTCTTTACTCACCTTTTTTCTGGCATTTTGTCATCTATACCTTTCCTGTCCAGTATAGTAGCTACTAGCCACATGTAGCTATTTAAATTTGTACTATTTAAAATTACAAAATATTCAAAATACAGTTACTCAGTCACACTGGACGCATTTCAGATGCTGAAAGCCACATGTGATTAATGGCTACCATGATCTGTAGCAAAGATAGAAAATATGTCTATCACTGCAAAAGTTCTTTTAGCCAATGCTGACCAGGACATTTGTTAGAATATTGCTGCAACCTTTTTTTCCCTCCAATTTTCTTTTTAAATTTGAGTTTTAATTATATATGAATGAGTTACTTGGGCCATGTCTTTGCAAAGAAGATATAGTTAATGGGAATAAGCCATATTAAGCTATTTCAATGTGTAAGAAACCTCTTCAGATACAAAGACTGTTTAAATTCTTCGGTAGCCCCCAAATTTTGAGTTACCTGCACATTGATGGAGTCCATGTAGTTATATACACTTATCGGTAGAGATCAGGAATGTGAGCATCAGAGTCAGACTGCCTGATTACTTTTCCTAGTTCTACTTTTTATTAGTTGTGTAAATTGGGGCAAATTACTTTACTTCTAAGGCTTTGTCTTTTTCACTTACAGAATATGGATTACAATATTATTTATCCTAAAGTTGAGAATAGTGAGGTGTTATGTGTATAGGGCTTAAAATAGTTCCTGATGTAATGAGTACTCAATATTTGCTTATTATAATTAGCATCATGTTTTAGGTACCATAGAATACTACATAACTGGAACATTAATTACAGTAGTAGAGAAATGTGATGGACAAGTAACAGGAAAGTTTTGGCAGTTGGGAGGGTTTCAGAAAAACTGTTGGATAGAAAAGGAAGCAGTGTTATTACTATATGACTTGAAACTTGGTATTTTCTGGTCATGCTAGGTGTACTTTAGTTTATCAACTTTCACAGGCAGACTGGATAACAAAAACATCATAGAGAGAAAGGAGCAATTATGGAAACCAGCATTGTTTAGTTGAACAGGTATTCGTCTAAACATTAAAAACCTGAGTTTACACCGTGCATTAACTAGTTCTCTGAATGATCTTCTTAACTTTAATAAAAGAATTGAGCTAAATGATTTTCAAGCTTCATCCCACCACTTAGTTTACAATGTATAGTAAGGTTTCAGACAATAGAGTTGAAGAATCAACAGAGTTGAGAGGCTAAATTGGAAGAGTTTTGAATCTCATGTTTGATTCAAATCTCTACAGGTATATTGACTATAGTAAGTAATTAGCGGAGGCACATTGTCCACATTCTTTTATTTGTTAGTGAGCAATGAAATGGTTAATAGGTAGAAATATCTAAAGGAAACACAGGAATTAAGCTATTCACAAAATAGGAAATAAGACTCGAGAGTAAATCCTCTAGTTGAGTATTCAGAGAGGTCATATGCTATTACATTCTGAGTCCTTGCTTGTTCTAATAATGTTTTATGTATTTTGCTGCCATATCTAAAGGGGAGTAGTAAGATAGATTTGGTAGTATAAGTGAAAAAGTTAAACCCTGTGAAATCAAATTTACTTAAAGGAATCTTTTACAATGTGTACTTATTTAAAATAATTGCAAATCATATTCCCTAATTATTCTGAGTTATTATTTCTAGTATAGAGGCTTTACATGCTTCTAAGAAGTGTGGTTGTCAAGTTATCTTTTCTTGCAACTGCCTTGGTGTTTATCAGAAGGAGGGAGACCTGCTTCTCATCTGCTTTCATTTTCTTCCTTACTGCTGTAATGCTGTGCTTTTCCTTTGCTCTATTGTCATTGTTAACAACCCTCAGCCACCATTCTCTCCAGCCACCACCCCAGCACCCACCACCTCCCCGCCCGGGCCAGACAAAAAAGTAGGGGGATTTTCTTGCCAAAAAAAAAAAAAAAAAAAGCCACTTCTAGTAACTATGAATATTATTATAGAGTGAAGACAGGAGAACTGTGCTCTGCTTTTGAAATTGATATATATTGTAAATTGTTTACAATTTACAAGTAAAACTTGATTTTTATTGGGTAGAATTTTTAAATGGATTTTTGCTTTAGATTTTCTTTCTTTGTGGAAATTCCATTTTGAAATGAAATAAATTAAGCAAGAAGTCATTTGACATTTTTAGTTGGTGTAATTAGCTTTCTACTAAAAAATGTTTTTTGACTCTTTCCATGTGGAAAGCTGTCTATGACCACTGTCTGAAAGGAGGAAGAATACACAGGAAGATGTCTCTTTAGCTATGCTATAACTGACAATTTTGAAACTTATTTACTAAGAAATGTGGGTCAGGATGCACCTGCATGTCAGTTTAAATTCAGCGCAAAGTTTATTATATAACTGAAGTTAAGCTTTCTAAAGATGCTTTTAGAAGATTTCAAAGTACTGATTCCGGGCTATGTGGATTTGAGAAAAAAAACAAACAAAAAAAAATCAAGTTTTCCAAATCCTGTTTAGACTTTTTATTTTAAAGTTCTCTTGAATGATGATTTAATCCTGGAATAGATTTGTGGAAATCTATGTATTTCTGGAAGACCAGAAATACATAGTCACATTTTGCTAATTTTTGTCTGATTAGTACATGCTTAATGCTCAAAACAATTTCTCTCTTTGCCTGCAGATTAAATTTGTAATAATCTAAAATTGTACATGTAAATTTGATCATGTATTTGAATCACTTTACTTAGTGTCTACATATGATGCTCTTGAAATATTTTTAGAGAGTGAGGGGAGATTGTTAGTGATGTGCTACGGTGGTCTTAACGATTTATAGTTAATCTGTGGCTGGCAGTTGAGCTTTATTAACTTGATTCTTAGAATTCTTTTGTTTCATTATAGTTTTTCATAGCATTAACAATGCTTGATTTAATATATTTATGTGTGTTTTAAATATATATGTGTAAATTTTGTATTTATTTTGAAGAACTCTGTGTCACACAAATTTCCTTGGCTTATAGAAAATATTTTTGTTAATGTTTTATAGTTCAAAATTCTTTGGATCTGAACTTTTAAAGTGTTCATGTAAGCAGTGAATAGGAAATATGATCAGTGGAAATGTTCTAAATGAAAATCTCCTTTTATAGAAATTCACCGTCTTTAAAAGGCTTTGAGAAGCCCCCTAGTTTAAAGGACCTGTTAAATTTAAGGAACACCAAGTCAAAGTTAATTTGAACGCAGGCCACATTTCTTTGCCATGTATTTATTTATTAGTGTCTTGTTGAAAACTATGTACACCATTTTTGGAAATGTTGCATTTATGTACATACATACCAGAAAGATTTGTTGTCATCAGAGTCAAATTTTTTTCACTAAGGGAACTTGAATAATTTTTAAAGGCTATACCAGTTAAAATTGTATTTTCTAAGCTTACTTTGCAGTTGTCTCAGAGTTTTAAAAAAGTTCATTCTTAAATTTCAAATGTTTGTGCTAAAGAAACATTTTAAGAAAGGCAGGAACACATGAAATCATAAAACCAGAATGGCTAGAAATCATTGAGTTATGAAAACTGGTTTTTAAAATTTTCCCATGATGTCCTTATTTGTAGGGAAGTATGGCCCTTTTATGCCATTTTCTGTTAATCCCTGTTTTTCAGCTCTATGTGTACTTTCTTCATTTATTCCTATTTTTTCTTTCCTCAGATATCCTATACATGACCCTAAATGATCTTACATTAAGTACCATTTCTTAACACTTTGGAAATTGAACAAACTGTTAAGCAGGAACTTTAGTAATAGGTTATTTTTTTTCCAAGTACAGTTTACTGATTTAGAGTTTTCATAGTATTTTCTAGGATTATAATTAATCTAGATTACCATAAAATGTTTAGACTTTCAACGGTAAGGATAAGAGACTTGTATGTGATTTGAGTTTCAAATACATTACTTTTATCTACATAGGCATGAGATAATGTGGAGGCAAATACTAATGTGTAATCGCCCCTTTTTATTACTACTTAGGTAGTTGCTTATTTAATATCATGGTGACTGGTTACATTTGGTATGGTTCTATATTTAAAAATAAGAGGGGCACCTGGGTGGCTCAGTCATTAAGCATCTGCCTTCAGCTCAGGTCATGATCCCAGGGTCCTGGGATCGAGCCCCACATCGGGCTCCCTGCTCAGTGGGAAGCCTGCTTCTCCTTCTCCCACTCCCCCTGCTTGTGTTCCCTCTCTCGCTGTGTCTCTCTCTGCCAAATAAATAAGTAAAATCTTAAAAATAAAAGAATTAAAAATAAGAGTATTTCTTTGTGGGGAAGAGATAAAGAATAAATTTAAAAAAACTGTCTCTTTTACAGAAAATGAAAGAAAAATGCATGAATAGAAAAGTTAAAGCTCCAGTTGTGGTCCTTGGACCACTAGCATTGGCATCACCTGGGAGTGTGTTGGAAACGTACAACTTTGGGGCCCACCCCAGTCCCCTTGAATCAGAATCTTCATTTTAACAAGATTTCCAAGTGACTTTTGTTCATGTTAAATTCCTGTGTGTGTGTATGTGTGTGTGTGTATACACCTACACACACACACAGAGGGAACTGTTTGCCGGGAGTCATTCAGTACCTTGCCACTTTTTTTTTATTATTGATGTTGTTATTTTTTTTTTCCCCTGGAAACCCCTAAAGGATAGTGTCATGGCCCATGCCAGCAAGAGGTTGAGTACATTTCATTTCTCTTGAAGTGATAATAATGTGGCATGCAATGATTATTGAACTCTTACTCTGACTGAACCAGGCATGGTACACATAGTGTACAGATTATTACATGAATTTATCACAGTTCATCCTCATAAAACTCCTGTGATGTATGCAGTATTATGATTCCTACTCTCCAGAAGGGGAAACCAGATTTTTAGCCATTTTTAAAAATCTTTTTTAAAAAAACTACTAACTAAATTCCACACTTTACTTGGATTTCATTGGTTTTTCCATTAATGCCACTTCTGTTTCAGGATTCAATCCAGGGTACCATGTTGCATTTAGTTGTCAACTCTCTACAGTATCCTCTGGTCTGTGAGATTTTCTGTCTTTCCTTGATTTCCTTAAGTCTTGAAGTGCTGGCCAGGTATCCTATGGAATATCCCCCAGTTGGGATTTATCTGATATTTGTATTAGGGTAAACTGGGGTTACGAGTTTTTGGAAAGAATATCACAGAGATGAAGTGCTCTTCTAGTTACATAAATGGAAAGGATAATATCCACATGATATTACTGATGATAATAACCTTCATCACAGCCAACATAATGTTTGCTGGGGTTCTGCATTTTAAGTTACAGGTTTTTTCTTCTCATACTGAATTCTTTGAAAGCAAGTCACTATGTCTAGCCCTCTTTCAAATGGTTGGGGGGAAGGTTGGAATTAAGTTCTATTTCCTGCTGGGAGAGAGTATCTATATATCTTAAGTGAATTCTTCTGTAAAGGAGTCTTTTCTCCTCCATTTATTCATTCGTTTATATAAGCTGGGACTTACGTATGTGAATTTTATGCTTTGGATTATAATCCAGGAAGTACTTTGTTGCTCACATTATTCTGGCCTTGCCAATTGGGTGCTATCTTTCAAGCTGGCTTCTGTATCCTTTTTACATACTCCTCTATCTTTTTGCTCTAGAATCAGCCATTTCTTGAAAGAACCCTGGGTCCTTTTATTGGAGAAAAGGGTATTAGAAACCAAGGTTTGGGTGATGGGTATGCTTTTTGCTACCCAGGTATCACTGTTTCTAGGTTCTCTCAATGGAAAAAGCAGACAAGCTAGGTGGTATATGTATATATACTAAACCAGGTATATCTACATATTTCTAGTTTTGGTATCTATCAGTATGCATATTAAGATAAACATAAGTTGATATTGATGTCGAATTCTGTACTACAGAATTTACCCTAACCTTCCTTTCTTGCTCCTCTATAACTTCAATCTCCTTCAGAGAGAAACTTGGTTCCTACCATCCACCATCCCATCATGCACTTCAAGGTCAGATGCAGGTAAAGCAGTTTTAGAATTTTTAGGCCATATTCCCAGAAGAAACAAATTTATCAACTAGAATACAGTGTTTATGTACAGTATACAGTTTATATTATATTTAGCCTTACAGTTTCTGGTCAAAACACTTTTCTAAAGTTACTAAAGTTAGCTTCTTTCTCCCACCCTCTTCAGTGTGGTTGTCATAAGTTTGTAATAAAGTTAGATTCATTTGGCATAGTTTGCATTCTGTTCTGTGTTCTTCAGTCATATGGGTTGATCTTTTAAAGTTGTGTGTATTACATTTGCTCGCTAATGAACAATTTCATGTGTTTGAACAAATGCACAGAATCATTTATCCTCTACTCATTACTGGGCAGAATGATTCCTTCACTCTAAAAGTTCCCCTCTTTGTCCCAGATCTGCTGAATCAGAATTTTCATTTTAACAAGATTCCCAGGGGATGTGTATGCATATTAAATTTATATGCATATAGGAGAAGCTGTTCACCTGGAATCCTTCAGTGTCATACTGTGTTAATGAAGAAAGATTATTATGATTTAGAGGTGATAATGCAGTAGCTAGGTTTTAACACAGGTAAGTAAGTATATTTAAATTCATGGAACCATATTGGTAAACAAATGAGGTGAAAGAAAATGGAATTGGGCAAAGTACTGGAGTAATGTAATGGGCTATATGGGAAGTTTTCTTGGAACTCTTTAATTTTTGTAACCTTAATGGTAAGGAATGATGTAGTTTGGAAAGAAGGAAGAACAAATAGTATATATTCAAAAGTGGGATGGAGAGGAAGGTTTTTACAGAGTCATAGTCCCCCAATAAAGAAGTGTTGTAAGTTCCCTAATAATGTGTTGGACCTGCTGGCTTTGCAGTTCTTTAGTCCGATGTTTATTCAGTGTTATGCTGAAGTTGTATGGTTTAGTCCCAAGCGAAGGAAGGAGAAAAAGGGAAGGATAGCTGAATAAATGCAACATGTATTGAGAGAATAATACGTAAATGGACTGGTCAGACCACTGGTTTAAAGAGGTACTCTAGAAATTTATTGTACCAGAGTCAAGTCCTTACGTATGAATGAGAAGATTGCTGTTTATAATTAATGGAATCTTATCTGTCATTGTGGTATGAGGTGATTGCTTAGTCAGAAGTCAACTTTAAACATTAAACTGCATTCGAGAGTCCTTTGGTGTTCTTTGGATAGATTGAGATCTAAGTTATCATTGAGAATAAAGTACAGAGACATGATAAATTTTGGCTAAACAGTACTGGCTTCTGGCATCCAGTGTCTACAGTATCTCTCAGAGATGAGACATAAGGCACAAAAATAGTGGGAAGCTCTTTTTTAATGAAAACCATTCATGTTATTTCATATCTCATTTCTGCTTTAAGAAGTACAGTTCTCTGTCTTCATATGCTTAATTTAGATGATAAAGCCACTACTTTGTGGTTGATTGCATGAGATGTTAAAATTGGAGATTCTCCTATGAGGCTTATAGTGGAGAAAGAAACAGAATTTAAATATTTGCGGTATCAAGTGCGTACAAAGAGGTAATACAAAGAGGTAATAGCATGCAGCAGTTCAAAGGTCACTCTTTCAGAGAAGTTTGGTCATAAGGCAAATGATTAGTTTCTTTTTCTTTTTTTAAGATTTTATTTATTTACATGAGAGAGAGCATGAGAGGGGAGAGGTCAGAGGGAGACAGGACTCCCCCACTGAGCAGGGAGCTGGATGCGGGACTCGATCCTGGGACTCCAGGGTCATGACCTTAGCTGAAGGCAGTTGCTTAACCAACTGAACCACCCAGGTGCCCACAAGTGGTTAGTTTCTATATCAACCCGGTGTTAGAATGAAGTTTGTTGTTTTTTAAAAGAGATGCATAAAACCGTGGCGATCTTAGATTTTCTGCATGTTTAAAGTTCTGATAATGTGGCTTTTATGATGGTGAAGTATTTTGACAGGCTTAAGCAAAAAGCAGAGTGACTTTTACATTCAGGAAAATGATGCTGGATGACAGTAAATACTGTGGTGAAGAGCTATTATGTGAAGGAATTGGGGGCATTGGACAAAAGTGGAGTTATAGTCTAAATATCCTGAAAGGAGACTGTTCTTTTTGTGCTAGAAGATTGTAGTATGATTATTGTCATTTGATGCAACTACTACAGTATTCCCATTTCTGATTGAGTAAATCTTGCATTAATAAAAGGGAGTTTGATCTGAAAGGAAATTTTGTAAGAAAAGAATCAGTTATGTATGACTATCAAAAATGTAGATAATATCTTTATTCCAGTTTAACTCTATTTTATACCAAAGGATTGACCTAGTGTTCAGTAGCTTATCTCGGTCATATAATACTACATTGATGATTTCACTTTTTTCTTTTTTTTTTTTATTGAACGGCTCACAGTAAATGGAGGTGGTTGTTATGGGCAGCACGCTCCTATGGGTAACTGCAGACTGATGAAATACCAAATTACAAACAACTTTGTTAGAAAGAAAAGCATATAGTTGCTGGAAATTTAGTTGTTTCGTAGCAGTATTCATTAAAATAATAAAAAGCATATACATATTCTAGAAATCTTGTAGATAATCCCTTTAAAATTGAAAATTTAAATATAGACATTTATTATTAGTGTTAACCTAAAAGTTGTGGATTATAATTTTAAGCATATGCTTAAGTAGTGACAATAGTAAAATGAACCCTCATGTATACATTGTCTGGCTTCACATTTTATCTCATGGCCAATCAAGTTTAATCTCTAAGTCCTCCCACTCAGTTATTTTGAAGATTATTTTGAAATATGGTTTCCTTTTTAAGATTTTTATTTATTTATTTATCAGAGAGCAAGCAGGCTCCCTGCTGAGTAAGGAGCCTAATATGGGACTCTATCCCAGGACACTGGGATCATGACCCAGGGCTAAAGGCAGACGCTTAACGGATTGAGCCACCCAGGCGTCCTTGAAATACAATTTCTACATAGGTTAGACTTCTGCATGATAGGTAATACTAATGGGGAAAATAAATGTTACCAGTTAAGCTTTGTCTGCTTGTTATAATTACAAATTACAAATTATTAAATTGAAGAGCACCTGGGTGGCTCAGATAGTTAGACGTCTGACTCTAGATTTCAGCTGAGGTCATGATCTCGGGGTTGTAAGATCGAGCCCAGGGCTGGTCCCGGAGCTGCTTAAGATTCTTTCTCCCTGGGCGCCTGGGTGGCTCAGTGGGTTAAGCCTTTGCCTTTGGCTCAGGTCATGATCTCAGGGTCCTGGAGTTGAGCCCTGCCTCAGGCTCTCAGCTCAGTGGGGAGCCTGCTTCCTCCTCTCTCTGTGCCTCCTCTCCGCCCATATATGATCTCTCTCTCCCTCTCTCTCTGTCAAATAAATAAATAAAATCTTAAAAAAAAAAAAAAGTTTCTCCCACCTTCTCTCCCTGCCCCATCTCTCTCTCTCTCTCTCTCTCCCCCTCCCTCCCTCCCTCCCTCTCTCCCTTCTTTCCTCTTCTCTCCTCCCCATCTAAAAAAAACAAAATTACAGAAATAGGGATTTGTTATTAATATTACAACAAATTTTATATATTTTTTATGAAACTAACGTTTTGTGACTTGCAAATGTATATATAGTAGCCTTTATTTCTCATCTGATTCTCTGAATGTTTACTAGAGAAACTTTTGAGTTCACTGTCTAACTCATATTCAACATAACTAAACCCAAACAGTCATTTTTGAAATAAGTCATGCTAAATGTGACCCTTTCTAGCGTCTATTTCTAGCAGTTTTATTCCCATTTATTCAGTTGGCGGCTTTAAGGTGGTAGAGTTTATAGTAGCATTTTGACTTGGATTGGCAATTTAGATCACTAAAAGGACTGTTCGGTTGCTATTTGGTGCCTCACATAGCAGTGGCATTAGTTGGTTTTCAGAGCTATACAGATGGATAGATATATTCCAGATTTTCTCAAACCTTTGATATTTATTTGGTGGCTTATAATAAAATAAGGTAGATACAGATTTTAAAATAATTTTTAGAGATTTCATTTATTTATTTGAGAGAAATAGAGCATGAATCGGGGGGAGCAGCAGGCAGAGGGAGAGACAGGCTTCTTGGTGAGCAAGGAGCCCAACGTGGGGTCTATCCCAGGACCTTGGGATCATGACCTGAGCTGAAGGCAGATGCTTTTCTCTGAGCCTCAGTTGGTTTATTATATAAAAGTGAAGATTAAATTAGAACCCAGGGTCTGCCACATAGCAATTAGTATTTATCATGTCTTCCCTTTTTATTAAGCAATTTGTATTGAAAATTTTAGTATTTCTGTAGGTCTAATTCATAAGCATTTTATATATTTATATTGATAGTTATGGCATTCCGAAGAACAGCTAAAGTAGTCCTTGAAGTAATAATTCTGATCTTGAACTCAGGAAAAAGACTTTTTTTTTTTCCCTAATAGCTGTCAGTATTGAATTCCTACAGTATGTCAGACTATATGCTTTATATCTTTTAATCTTCACAGTAATCCTTAAGTATGTTTATTGTTCCCATGTGACAGAAACTTGAGACTTTTCTAATGGGTGTACATATATAAATATAATTACAATAAGAAGGAACTAGAAAGCTAGGAAAAAGTAAGTTAGGGTTGATTGAACTTCAGAGCACTCATCATGTTAGCTCTGAATTTTCCCCATATGTGTCTTTCAAAAATTCTTTCAGAATTCCCCCAAAGAAGTCCTTTTGAATGGTTTGACACTTAAACAGTAATCAGGGGAGGGAACAAGGCATGAAGTAAGAATTTAGTGCAATATGTTTGTTCCTTAAAATAGTAAATACATTTCTTTTTTTATGTATTACTGTTTGTCAGGCATACGACTTTTTATTAGTATTTCTGTAGAAAATCAGTTTACCTTTTATCATTGTATCCTATAACTTTCCTCTCCTACCTCCTCAAAGTCTACTCAATGTAAATACTACTACCAGTTTAAAAAATTTTGAAAATGATAAAGTAGGAAAATGATATATACTGGAAGGAAAATCTTGATGTCCTAGGGACAAAAGAAGAAAATAAAAGAATACATTATTTAATGGAATTAAAATGAGAAATCATTAATGTAATAAGCCTTTGATAGAGGCAGTCTGACTTATATGTAATATTTGAATACACAGTCTTTTTTTCTTCTTTACTGCTTTATTGTTTTGAGAGGTTCTTTTTATTGCTCCTTGGTACCTCTATACCCACTCCAATAACTCTTTCTTTCTTTCTTTTTTTCCCTATTCCAGTAACACTTTCTTGGCTTTTTCATTCTATTCTTGTTCATTTATCAGGGCCAGGTTCTTCTTTTGCTTATCTGATGGTAAGGAAAGCAACTGCTCATTGTTACCATTTTCTTAGAAGATCATTCACATTTTATTCATTCTTCCTTTATGTGCTGTTGCAGACATAGTTTCCAATTTCTGTGATAAAAAAGGCAAGAACATACTTGAACTTTTTTTTTCCTGTAATATAGAAGAATCTTTGTTTATTCACTTAAAAATATGTTCTCATCTATCCATTACAGGTCTTGATGTTTTCTTTAGTCTAAAGGATTGATTTGAGTGGAGAGTTGAGCATAGAACAAGGAGGTATTGCTATTCTGTCATCTGCGAGGCTGAGTTAACATAGACTCTTCCTAAAGTACTTCCTACCCACAAACACATGAAAATCCTAAATAAATTGGGAAAATGGGCGAAAAGTAGGTGCACTGCTGAACTTCAGAGAAAACCTTCATGTGCCAGGAACAAAAGGGACCTCGAAGTTAGCAGTAAGGAGCACTAAGCTCTGAGCAAACATGGCAGTACAGGGGATCTTTGGAAAGATACAGGGTCTCTGAATAGGAGGCTGAGGTTGGATTTGAAATTAAGTATTTGACTAGGAAATTAAGTCTCTTTAAAGTTGGGACTGTGGAAGGCTTGACTCTGTAAAGAATCTAGAAAAACTTCCTATGTGTGCCTTCAAGGACTCTTTTCTTGTTGTTGTAAAGATAAATTAGAATATAGTTACGAAGATATTTTGAGATCTGTGAAGAGCTATTAAATTTTGTCTAGAGTAAAATGAGAGGGCCATAAGGGCCAAGCAGATACCATAAGTGAAGGATGCGCTCTGGGTATAAGATCCTTGTTTGGGGGAGGTGACTAGTGAAGATCATGTAGAGATTTGGTGATTATATGCATCATTGTAAGGAACCAGTGCTACTTGGATATAGACAATTGTGTCCACGTGGGGAATGGACCTAGTTTTAGTGTTCTAGATACTCTGATTCTTCAAAATTATTTTCCCCATAACAATTTTAAACTAGGTGACTTAGAGAATGAAAAAAACCTAAAGCAGAAGAGTAGAAGAGAGAAACTAGGAGGAAAGACAAGAAAATTGTGAAAGATTTAGGCTTATGATATTTTTGAATAAAAAGCAGAGAGGTGGTAGTATTAACTATTTATTCACATGTTTTTAGAGTCTGTCAAATAGAGTTCTAGAGAGTAGAGATAGATTTAAGTAATAACACTCCTACACTACAACTAGCTTATGTTAAGCATTGTACTAAGTGGCAGACATCCTGCCTAGGTATCTTATATAATCTGTGGAGATCTAGAAAAACTCTGTTGGAGAAGTGAGGGATGAATAGAGGAGGTGTACTAGTGAAGAGTACAGAAGAGTTACAAAAATAGTACCAAGAAATTCTTTGTGGGCGCCTGGGTGGCTCAGTGGGTTAAAGCCTCTGCCTTTGGCTCAGGTCATGATCTTAGGGTCCTGGGATTGAGCCCCACATTAGGCTCCCTGCTCAGCTGGGAGCCTGCTTCCTCCTCTCTCTCTGCCCGCCTCTCTGCCTACTTGTGATCTCTCTCTCTCTCTCTGTCAATAAATAAATAAAATCTTAAAAAAAAAATTCTTTGTATATCTTTTGCCCAGATTCACTACTTTTTAACTTTTTGCCTTTATACATACATATCTGTATACATGATACATATGTAAAACATTTATTTTTCCTGAATTTTTTAAGAGCATGTTGCAGAAATCATGCCCCTTTAGGCATTAATAGTTTAGTATATATTTTCTAAGAACAAAGGTACTCCTTTACAGAAGCCATGTGTAGTTACTAAATTCAGGAAAATTTACATTGATATAATACTTTAATCTTTAGTCATTATTCCATTATGGTCAATCGTCCTAATCATTTTTAGTACAGGTCTAGTCTTAAGATCACATACTGCGTTTGGCTCTCATGTCTCTCTAATCTCCTTTAATCTGGAATAGTTCCTCTTTGTTTTTCATGACATTAGCATTTTGAAGATGATAGGCTAGTTATTTTACAGAATGTATTTCTCAATTTGTGCTTGTCTTATGTTCACTTATGATTAGATCTGAGTTATGCATTGCCTTACCATATGTATCCCTGGCTGGAGTACTGTTTAAGTGGTGATATGTCTCTCTCAAAAGCATATCTGGAGGCTCATGTTGTCTGCCTGTCCCTGTTGATTATGTTAGTTTTGATCATCAGGACAAGGTGGTACTGGTTTTTCAACTAGTTTCATATTTATCTGTTACACTAAAAAGCAATTTCTGAGAAGTTACCTTGAGACTACAAATATCTACTCATCAAACTCTTTCCTTAGATTTAGCATGTCTTGATGATTCTTGCCCAAACCGGTATTTTCTATAATAATTGCAAAATGGTAATTGCTCTCTTGGTCACGTTAATCATTTGGCATTCAGAGCCCTCCCCTGTCTATCTGCCAGTCTACCTACCTACCTACTTATCACCAGCATGGACTCAATAATTCTTGTTTTATTTACTGGGGAATAACTTTTTTATGATCTGTTTGATACTCAGGTCAGATTTTTCTTTTCCTTCCTTTCCAAGTATTTTGCTTTTTGGCATAGCAGGATAGTTTAGGTTCATCTTTTATTTTCCTGTCCCTAGAATCTGCTGTTTTCTTTTCTTATCTTTTTAAATTTTATTTATTTGAGAGTGAGTAAGAGAGCACAAGCATTGGGGAGGAACAGAGGGAGAGGGAGAAGCATGGGAGCCTGATGTGGAGCTCCATCCTAGGACTTAGGGATCATTCCCTGCGTCGAAGGCAGACACCTAACTGATTGAGCCATCCAGGCACTGCTAGAATCTGCCATTTCTGAAAGGACTCTCAGTTCATATAAGCGTGGAATAGTACTTAGCTCTCAGGATCTGGGTGCTACATGATTACAAATTTAACACTTCAAAGTGGATATTTTACATTGGTTGATGAATAGCAAATCAAAAGATATCCTTTCATAAGTACAAAAAGATACCTGCAAAGAGCTATCTTTTTGTATCAATGTGATATCACAGGAATGGAAGCCAAGCATGTTCGTCATTGAGGGATAAGTTGAAATTGTGATGATTCTTCAAAATGGAGTATGTGCAGTTGTATAAAGGAAGGGGGAAAGTGTCTACTGTTGTGGAATGACCTCCAGAATACTATATATACACATATATATATATGTATATATATAAGTATATATATATATATATATATGTATATATATATGTATATATATATGTATATATATAATGTAACATTTACTTAATAGTGTAAATATGTTAATGATTATTTATGAAAGAGGAGATATAAATATATATTCTTACTCCTAATTTGCCTATATTGAAAAAAGGGAATATAAATTTAAAACTTTAAAAAAGAACTATAAGACAGAGGACATAGTGTAGAGGGGACAAGGGTGGATAGTGGATTTTAACTAACTTCTGTAAACTCAAGTTGGACCCAAGTATATAAGAAAGCAAGATTAAATTGAGATGAATAAAAAGCGGTCTCAAAAATGAAAAAAAAAAAAAAGCAAATGCTTGTAAGTAAACCAAATTGGTGGCTATCTAGAAATAAATTTTTTCAGGTGACTTTAAAGCAATAATTTGATTTTAGGAGTGAGTATTCCTGAGGGACAAAAAGAATTGTAAAGAAATCTTGATATTTAGTAATCATATTGTTAATAATAATAGGTATTATTTTGGAACTATCATATATAATCTAAGATAGGCAATAATTTTGTTCATGTCATTTGGAACCAAAAAACTCAACCCAAGTTATATTATGGATATAAAATGAATATAAAACCAAAGAAATAAAAACCCTGAAAATTAAAATTGGAAATGCTGGTATAAATTCTTAATGCACTGTCTCTAAAAGTATTCTAGGTCATTCCATTAAAAACAAAATCTTTTTTTTTTTTAAAGCTTTTATTTGTCAGAGAGAGAGCCCACAGCAGGGCAACAGCAGGCAGAGAGAGAAGCAGGCTTCCCACTGAGTGAGGAGCCCTATGGGAGTCTGTATCCCAGGACCCTAAGATCATGACCTGAGCTGAGGGCAGACGCTTAACCTACTTAGCCATCCATGCGCCCCTAAAAACAAAATTAAAAACAGTGACCAATCCCGTAGTTATAGGCTCACTTAGTATCCGATTGAAATTTAAGTTCAAATCTAAACAGAAGCAGGGCTTTTTGATGAAATACCTGAGTTATATTCTGAAACAAGAACTATGCAGTATGAACCTGGTTCTTCTGTCGGACAAGAAAGTGAGGAAACTATCAGACTACTTGAGTTCTTGTCAGAATGACTTTGGAACTAATAAAGGGTTTCCTGTTGGCTGAAGATGGGACAATTTGGACATCAACAGTGATACAGTGGATTAAAATTCTTCAAATAATTCAAATCCATGAGTTCATGAATCATAAAAATTATTGGTTGACTTTGAAAGGATCCTAGCAATCTAACTTTCAAAACTGACAAATAAGAAAGAGAATGAAAATGGCTTTCGTATATGAACTGTATCTTAAGGTTAACAAATATGAAAGTTTCTCATTGTAGAAGTATTCCACCTATTAATGAAGAAATTATATAATGGGTAAATTATATAATGGGTAAATAAAGATATATCACCATTTTACTGCCTCTATATAAATAGATGATAAAGCCATCATGATTAGTACCTGCTAAAAACATTAGATACAGAGCTTGTAGGGAACTGTATGATGAATAGATAAGGCTGAAAATGCCACAGCTGAAACTTAACCTCACTCGAAAAGGACAACCAAACTTAAGTTTCTTCTGATGGAAGACCACAACACCTCAAAAATTATTCTTGCTAAGAAAAGCTGATTTTGAATCTGAGTCTCTTGATCAGATTAATACCACAGGGTTGCAGTTAGCAAAATCTGAAAACGCAATATTTCTTGTAGACAAATTATATTTGTGAGTTTTATACAAGCATTTGAACCCATATATATCTTTGATTTGTTTATATTTACATCCATCCACCCATCAAAGATACTGAGCTCTTCATTTAGTGTTCGACATACAAAGGACAACAAGTAAAAATCCCAACACTCTAGAAACATATAGCAGAGTATGAAAGGCAGGATACCAAAAACACCAAAGGAAACAGTACTACAGCATTCATTACATAGTGTACTCACAGCCAAGACTGTGTTATGTACATAATGTTTTGGAAGTGCTGAGGAGAGATACCTAATTTAAGGTTGGATTGAGAATAATGGAGTCAGGAAAAATGTTGGAGAAATGCCTCTGAGATGAGGCTCAAGTAGGAATTCTATATTGAGGAAAAAAAGAGAAGTACTTGAGCAAAAGCAGGAAACGGAAAGAGAAACTGGCTTTCAGAATTACAAGTAGTTTGCCATTGCTAGAACTAAGGATTTAAGTGGAAGACTGTCTGGAAATAGGTTGGGAAAGACAAATTCCTGAAAGCCTCATAGGTGTTTGCACTTTGTTATAGAAACACTGAAGACTTATAAAAGGAAGTTAGGCCATGCCCAGATTTTTATTCTGGAAAGAGCATTTATAGCAGTGGGCTGAAACAATTACTTTAATAGGGAGAGGTTTTTCAAGAGTCTTAGCTAAAAATTTTGTGTTTGAATATAGATTTTATTTCCTGAACCTGTGTCTGTTTTTCCTAAAATTTTTAGAATTTTCTTTTTTAAAAAGTTATGTAACACATTTACATGTTTTGAATCTGAGGACTCCATTTCAAACCTTGTTCACACTACTCTTCCTCTGTCCCTCCCTCTGTAGATAACCATTTTTAACTTTAATTGCTGGTTTATGTTGACATTATTGCTATTTTAAAAATACAGGCAAGTATGTATATTTTTCCCTTATACAAAGAAAGCATACTATAAACATTGGTTTGTATCTTGTTTTTTTGTTTTGTTTTTTACTTAACTATATTCTGGAGATTGTTCTGTGGCAGTATGTAAAATATTTCTTACTTAATCTTTGTATATTCTTAATTGTACTAAGAACAACTAGATAAAGTAAGTTGATATTTCTAATATATAAGGGTAAAATACATTCTATAATAGGTCTGTGCCGTTAGGGTAACCTAGATTCAGGCTGTTTGCTTTTATCTCCAGTCAGAACTACTACAACCTAAAGAATATGAAGGGAAAGATTCCTCCTTTCACTTAGAATTTTGATTTATTAACAAAGAATTTTGACTAGCCATTCATCTGGAATGACTAATCAAGACATAATCAAGAATATAGGCCTATGATAGCCCCCCAAATTCAGTCATTCCTATTTACCTATTTTTCGAGTATCTATCGAGCACCCTTACCTGTGTGAAGTTCTGTGGTTAGGTACTCTGGAAAAAATAAATGGTATCCTCAAGACGCTTACAAAAAATTCTCCTCTATCAGTCACACTTTTTTCTCAGTGTTTCCTAATTACTCTGTTAGACTTGGTTGTATATGCGGTGCTCCCCATACACCTAGGTCAATTATCTTATAATAGCGTAGAATGACATTTATTGGTTGATGTAACTGTCTCTTCCATATCAGGTTAGAAGTTTTTTAATGGTAAGGATTTTGTGTGCTCTCCGTCTTGTCCAGTGCCTAATACATGATGCTGTCTGTAAAGTTTACTGAGTAAATGAAAGTGGGTTAAAGGAGAAATAAAATTGTATGTCAGGAAAAATATCTTCTCTTAATATTCTTGCTGAAATTTCTCTGAAGAGACCTAAGTAAAATATGGTAGGTGGGGTTGGTTTATCACAGGGCACTGTGCTGTTTTTGGATCTCTGAACCATGTGACCAGTAGTTAAAAATCTTGGCAAAAGTGATTGTAGGGTGCCTGGGTGGCTCATTTGGTTAAGCTTCTGACTCTTGATTTTGACTCACGTCCATGACCTCAGGGACAAGAGACTGAGCCCCCAGTTGGGCTCTGCACTCATGGGGTATCTGCTTAAAGATTCTCTTTCCCTTTTCCTCTGCTCCTCTTCTCACTTGCATGCACGGTCTCCTTCTTTCTCTCTCTAAAATAAATCTTTTTTTAAAAAAGTGATCTTGATATCATAGACTTTAAGGGCCAAATTTTTGCTGTTTCTGTGAAAACTTTACTCGATTCACAGACTTTAAAAATAATGCAAATGGTTGCATTTTAAGCTTTTTAATTTATATCTGACTTTTGGAATCAGAAGTCTTTCTTTTATGTCTGTGTTTCCATGTGAAAACTAAACTCCTTGGTCTAGAAAAGGAGAAATTTTATAAAGGAATTACTTTTAATATTGCCTTCTATTTCTTTAGAGTAATACCTCCATCTGGTGGTATTTCTGAAAATTACAGCAGAGGATGTGAAGCTTGAGTTGAGCTGTGTATACATAAACTACATTACTTGTTGTTTGTCATAAAGCTAGGTGAAATTACATCAAAAGCCGAATCAAACGTGTGTATAAATAGTTTAATTCTCTAGTTTTCAACAATTCAGATGTAAACACTATTTGAACAAATGGCCTTAGGAATAATAGTAATTTACACAGTCATCTGTTTAGGCCAGACAATTTCTAGACTACTTTGGACTGAAAATAGTAATGGGAAAAAAGGTGGTTTCTCAATGAACTGTTAATTGCTTTCACATGTGATATACAGAGGTTAGGAAGGATTGTGAGAATTTACTATTATTTCAGACTTATTACTATGGAAACGTGACAGATTCAGTGATACTCTCAGAGAAGCAATTACTGATTTTTTTCTTTCAGTAAATTGTATTTTATCATAACTTAATTTTATTTTTTAATTTTTAAAATTTCTTTTAAAATCTCTCTTTAATAGAGAGAGCATGAGCACGAGTGGGGAGAGGAGCAGAGAGAGAGGGAGAAGCAGGTCCCGTCCCCCCCCCCCCCCCCCCCGNCATCCCCAGGACCTCGGGATCATGACCCATGCTAAAGGCAGACGCTTAACCAACTGAGCCACCCAGACACCCTTTTTCATAGCTTAATTTTAATAAATTATTTTCCCCCAGAATGGTAGGACACAGATACAATTTAAAAACAAGTCAAAACTACAGTTTTTTTTCTACCTACTACTGTGAGAATTTTCAGCACATTAATCCTTTTCTTCACACAATTTCTACATTAGAGTTCCTATGGTTAAATAGCCTTTCAAGGGTAGGACTATGACTTCAATTTCTTGTTTTCCCAAGTTTCTAGCTCAGGATTCTGTGTTTGACAGATTTTGCTTATTATCTTGGAGGAAGATTGTGATCTGATTGCTTACGTTTTTGCCAGAACTGTACTAAATTTACCAAGTGAATAATTTATTATAGATTAGTATTCTTTTTTCTATCTGTTTGGCTATGGAATGTTAAAATACAAAATAAACAAGGCTTAATGATTTGAAGCTTTCTGCTGACTTTTAAGGAAAATTAAGTTCCTAATAAATTTTGTTTGAAATCTGTTTATTTTCAAATTATAGCCAGTCGGATGATGATTCTGGGTCAGCTTCGGGCTCGGGATCTGGTTCAAGTTCTGGAAGCAGTAGTGATGGAAGCAGTAGCCAGTCAGGTAGCAGTGACTCTGAATCTGGATCTGAATCGGGCAGTCAGTCAGAGTCTGAATCAGACACTTCCCGAGAAAACAAAGTCCAAGCAAAACCACCGAAAGTTGATGGAGCTGAGGTAATTAAAGTTTCCTGAAAGATAGATTTCTTGTACTACTTTGGGAAAATTTATAACATTGGTTTATAACATTCTTAATGTAGCTCTTAGAACACATTAATTTTAAACATTAAAATTTACTTCCTCAAACATAGTTAATTGTCTATGGACTTGATTGGTTTGGAAGAGAAGCAGTCAAGCTAGTATAAAACAAACACTTTCTAAGGCAGAAACTGAGTTTCATAAATATTCATTGTCTCATGGATAAAAATTAAAGGCTTTGTGAGAACTTTTTGTTAATCTTAGAGTGTCTGATCTCTGTTTTCAAGTATCTTCAAAAGGAGATACTTCATTGCTAATAGGAGAATCTAATAGAACTTGCTTCCTTGAAGATAACTTGGTAGAGTAGGCTAACGATCATTCCGTTTGAAAAAAGCTTCTACGAGATTTCCTAAAACCTACCTATACCACATAATAGAATACAGTAGTGTTACTTAGAGTACCAGTCATGATAAGATCTTTGAGCCAGAATGTACATCAACATACAGCTTCTGCCATGGGGAAAATCTTGGTGTCTAATAAATAAACAAAAGTAAAAGTCAGTTGAACTGAAGCTATATACTTAGTAACAGAGTTGATTTGCATTCTGACTCAAGCTCTTCATCTTCACCTCACATTAATTAAAAAACCAGGCAGCCACTTTTCCAGTAGCACAGGTGTCATGGATTGTCACTTTGCTTTTTGAAAATAGTATTCAACACCAAAGAATATATTTACTCATTAGTATTGTTAGTTTATGAAACTCAGCACACCATAAATTTCTACATGCAATGAAAGCCCAGAATTTTATTTTAATTGCCATAATATTGTATTATACATAATGTGAGTATAGAAAAGAGTCTTAACTTATTATTTGGAGGCAGTGATAATGTTGTTATTGCTATTCAATAAATTAAGCTTTTTTTGTTTTTTTCAAAATTTCATTCTTCGCTGGTTGTATTTCTATTACAGTTTTGGAAATCTAGCCCTAGTATTCTGGCCGTTCAGAGATCTGCAATGCTCAAGAAGCAGCAGCAGCAGCAGCAGCAGCAACAGGCTTCATCTAATAGTGGATCAGAGGAGGTGAGTTTTCATCATGAAAGCTATTATTTTAGGGGTACCTGGGTGGCTCAGTCGTTAAGTGTCTGCCTTGAGCTCAGGGCATGATCCCACGGTCCTGAGTTTGAGCCCTGCATCTGGCACCCTGCTTGGCAGGAAGCCTGCTTCTCCTTCTCCCACTCCCCCTGCTTGTGTTCCCTCTCTCACCATGTCTCTCTCTAGCTGTCAAATAAATAAATAAACAAACAAACAAATAAATAAAAGAAAGCTAATATTTTAAAAGTAGATCTAATGCCCAGTCGTTTAACTAGGTGTAGGTATTTATGAAATTATTACAAACAGTAAGTGTTTTGAAAGGATGAAGAAATAAGTGTATTTAAATATGTGTGTATCAGGAGCCTTGAAATATCAATGTTATTATCCAATAATTCCACTCTTTGGAATTAATCCAAAACAAGCAACAGACATGTGTGTACATTTACTTATCACAGCAAAACTAGAAATAAACTAAATGTGAATACTATGAAAATATACATAGACAAATGTGTCTATTAAATCATTTGTAAGAATATGAGTAACAAGTCACAACATCTTTTTAAAAGAATAGGCTATAGGTATAAACAGAATAGTTCCTGTGCACACATAAGTACACCAACATGTGTGTTTGTGCAGAAAATTCAGAAAGAACTCTATCAAAAGCTGTCCAATGGGGCAGAAAAATATTAAATCAAAATTTGAATATGCCAACACTTATAATTCCTTTTTGAGGCCATACTGGCAACGATAATGGTTTCTAGAGATGGTAGATTTTAAGGTGTTAACACAAAATGTGATATTTATCTAATTCAATGGCTGTGTTATACATTTGTAATAAAGATGTTATTAATTACATTATGTGTTTATGGTACAAATATAACAACATGGGAACAAAGCTTTATAGTTAGTGTTATTAGCAAAGTGAATGTTAGTATGACAAGCAAAAATTTGATACCATGGTCAAATTCCAGTCACTAATAACATTAGCTTTATTTTTTTGTTCTTTGTAGGATTCCTCCAGCAGTGAAGATTCTGATGACTCATCGAATGAGGTCAAAAGGAAAAAACATAAAGAGTATGTCATTTTGTTCAACCACTCATTGTCATATCAGGAAGACCTTATTGATGTTGTGTTTCTGATTTTTATGAAAAATTGTCAAAAGTAGACTTATGTAAATTCTTGGTTAATGGCATCTTATTAGGTTAATTTAAACTATTAATCTTTAACATTTTCTCTGAGGACTTGAGGTGTTTGTGCCACTTGTTTATCTTCTATAACCCCTCTCTCCTTTGTATTTTTAAATTCCAGAGATCTGCTTGGTTGTAATATCAGAAAATTTTAATAACTTGGGAAAACTGTAGAAGTGTAGGGACCAGTGGAGTTTTGGGTATTTCTGTTAATTTATGTTAATAGCTATCTTACTATTCGTCTGCACATGAAATTTACTTTCTCTGTAGAACTCATTTAGAAACTTACTATAATTTCCTAAACATCTTGACCCAGAAAGTATTTAAGAGTACTTCAGGTTCTCAGTTCAGTTATTTAGATGGTCTGAGTTTTTTTCTCTTTCATTTTGTCAAAAATATTATTCCATTGTCTTAGGTCTTATTTTTCTACTTGTCTTGGATATTCTGCAGTTTCCCTTTGGTGTGTCTGGCTAAATTTTTCTCTACATGTGTATTAGAATGAAATAGACTGAGTAGACTAAAAATAGCAATAAAGGTAAGCTAGTCATTGACTCTTGGTTAAAATGGACTGATTTTTTTTAATATACATTTTTCTATACTGTATTTTAGGCTTCTTAATGAACATGTACTACTTTAAAGATCAGTTTCAGAGTGTATATTTTTAAAAATCACAGTCTCCAGAAAATTAAAATGAAAGGAATTAGAATCTTTTTTTTTTTTGAGAGGGCAAGTATAATTATACAAGATTTTCAAAATTAAACCCTGTGATTCTTTAAATAGCATACTATGTTTTCATCCACAGTGATAATCAGAATAACATTTCCTTATTTGCCATTCATTAACTAAATGATTAACAAAACTCTGCAGTTATGGGAGAAATCTCGAAGAATATTTTCCAGCATTTTTTTACTCTACTCACATGTTCATGTGTTGGTGTCGGTAAAAGCAACAATTTTTTTTATAGTAACTGAAATGTAGTTCAGTTTGATTTTTTTTTTGTACTTTTATCAGAGATAAAATTTGCTATATAATGTAAGGATAAACAAACATACTTTATATATTCTATATACAGTGAAGATTGGCAAATGTCTGGGTCAGGATCTCCATCTCAGTCTGGTTCAGATTCAGAATCTGAAGAAGAAAGAGATAAAAGCAGTTGTGATGAAACAGAATCTGATTATGAGCCAAAAAACAAAGTTAAAAGCAGAAAGCCTCAAAATAGGTAAGTATACTATGTTCTCAATTTGATGCCGAAAATTGTTGGTTACAGAAGGTACTGTTTTTGTGTAATAGTGTCTCGCATTTCGTTTTATATGCTAGTGTTTCTATAAAACACCTCTATCCACTGGTCTTCCCTACCTAGATCTAAGGCAAAAAATGGGAAGAAAATTCTTGGACAAAAAAAGAGACAGATTGATTCATCTGAGGAGGAAGATGATGAAGAAGATTATGATAATGATAAAAGAAGTTCTCGTCGCCAA
This sequence comes from Ailurus styani, assembly GCA_002007465.1. Lineage (NCBI taxonomy): Eukaryota > Metazoa > Chordata > Mammalia > Carnivora > Ailuridae > Ailurus > Ailurus styani. Next base: position 1,960,630 of record LNAC01000031.1, read on the forward strand.
GCAACTGTCAATGTTAGCTATAAAGAAGATGAAGAAATGAAAACAGATTCTGATGATCTACTGGAAGTCTGTGGAGAGGATGTTCCTCAACCTGAGGAAGAGGAATTTGAAACAATAGAACGTTTTATGGATTGTCGGATTGGGAGAAAAGGAGGTATTTTCTTAAAAAAACATTTATTGTTTGGTTGTTTTCAGTAGTCTTATTTACTAAAGTAAAGTATTTCTTGAAGTTATTTCAGTTTTGAAAGCGAAGAGGGTAGCTTTTCATCTGTTATACTTATTTGTTATAAAATATACTTAGCCTGAATATTTTCTTCCTACAGAATAATCCATTTAACCTCACTTTATTTATTGCAGATAATTAGAAAGATTTTTATAAACTACGTGTTTGAGCTTTTCTGTTGTCATACCTAAATAATGGTTGTTATTTAGGTACTCTCAGTACCTAAATAGTTTGGTTATTTTTAAATGTTTTTTCTTTCATCTCAAATCTGTGGGTTATTTTCAGTTATTTTGACATGCTTTTTTTCAGTTTTATTGAGATATGACATACTATGTATAAATTTAAGATTGACAGCATGACTTGCATATACTGTAAAATTATTACCACAATAAGTTTAGTTTATATTTATCTGTCATCTCATGTAGATAGAATAAAAGGAAGAAAAAAAAATTTTTTTTCTTTATGATAACTTTTAAAATCTACTCTTTGAGTAGCTTTCAGATATACTGTACAGCAGTGTTAACTATGGTCATTATGTTGTACATTACATCCCCAATACTTATTTATCTTAAAACTGGAAGTTTGTATGTATCTATATTATTAACCCCACACACACACATCTGCTGGCTGCCTCGGGTAACTACAGATCTGATGATCTCTTTTCCTATGTATGAGGTTTTTGTTAGTTTTAGATTCCATATGTATAAGTGATATTATATGGTATTTGTCTTTCTCTCACTTATTTCATTTAGTGTAATACCTTCAATGTTCATCCACATTGTTGCAAAAGGCAGGATTTCCTTCTTTTTGTGGCTAAACAGTATTCCATTATATATGTGGACCACATTTTCTTTATCTTTTGGGGGGATATTTAGGTTATTTCCATGTCTTGGCCATTGTAAATAATGCTGCATTGAACATGAGGCTACATATATCTCCAACATAATGATTTTGGAGTTTTTAAAGATGATTTTTCATATTTTATTTCCAGTTACCAGGCAACTAGTCATTGGTTATTATAAATTGCTTGTATGGTCTTAGGTGTGCCACTGTCTTTTGAGCTTGTTTTTTCTAGTTTTAAAACTGAGGGGATTAAACTAGATTATCATTCCATTCTAAAATTTGGAGTTTCTTTTATGTATGTGTAATACAATTATTCTTACATTCTTGTACACAGATTCTTTACTTATTTAAAACCGCATAGGGTGCCTGGGTGGCTCAGTGGGTTAGAGCCTCTGCCTTCCGCTCAGGTCATGATCTCAGGGTCCTGGGATTGAGGCCCGCATCGGGCTCCCTGCTCAGCGGGGAGCCTGCTTCCTCCTCTCTCTCTGCCTGACTCTCTGCCTACTTGTGATCTGATCTCTCTCTCTGTGTAAATAAATAAATAAAATCTGTAAAAAAAAAAAAAAAACAAAGCAAAACTGACTAAAAAAAAAAATAAAACCGCATATATTTTTCTATTCATATTCTTGAGTTTTTGAGTTGAAGGAAATAATCTTATAACAGAATTACATGGAATGTATTGTGTTTTCTTTTTCAGCTACTGGTGCTACTACAACCATCTATGCAGTTGAAGCAGATGGTGACCCAAATGCAGGATTTGAAAAAAACAAGGAACCAGGCGAGATCCAGTATTTGATTAAATGGAAAGGATGGTCCCATATTCACAATACTTGGGAGACAGAGGAAACCCTTAAGCAGCAGAATGTTAGAGGAATGAAAAAATTGGATAACTATAAGAAAAAAGATCAGGAAACAAAAAGATGGTAAATACGTTTTATATTACACTTAATTTTTTAACAGTTCGAAGGTGATTACTAAGCTTTTTGTTAATAAGGAATACATAATCAGGAGTTCAATAACCTAAGGGACACCTGGGTGGCTCAGTCAGTTAAGTGTCTGCCGTCAGCTCAGGGCGTGATCCCAGGGTCCTGGGATATAGCCCTGCATCAGGCTCCCTGCTCAGCGGGGAGCCTGCTACTCCCTCTCCTCCTGCTTGTGCTCACTCTGTCTCTCTGTCAAATAAATAAATAAAATCTTAAAAGAAAAAAGAATCCAAAAACCTAAAATAACTATTTATAGACTTAAATTGTATTTGAAGGTAAAACATTTTGGAAATAGCCATATCTGAACTTCTCCTTAATGATAGTCATGTAGAATGTGTCTCATATAGTATAAATTATACATTTTTAAAATTAAAAATTAATGATGCTTCACTTTATTCCTATTTTAGTTTCTTCATTATTTACCTGACTCACATGATAAGTGGCCAATGAGAGATTTTGTGCTACAGATAGTATTTGGGGGAATGGTTATTTAGGGGAGATTTTGAAGTCTATTTCTGGATTAATAATCTTTCAGGTTGAAAAATGCTTCTCCGGAAGATGTGGAATATTATAATTGCCAGCAAGAACTTACTGATGATCTACACAAACAGTATCAAATAGTGGAACGAATAATTGGTTAGTAATAAATGATTCTCACTAAACTTTTATCTTTACATGCTTGATCTGAAAAAAATTTAAATTTACTGCTTACCCATCAAATACAGTAGTTTAGTCTTACTGTAATAGGGTAATGTAAACCAGATGACTGATTTTTGCTTATGTAGTTTTTTACCAAAGATTAGTCTTAGGTAAGAGTCAATGTGAAAATAAATATCTGTTTTATCTCACAGCTCATTCCAATCAGAAGTCAGCAGCTGGTTATCCTGATTATTACTGTAAATGGCAGGGCCTTCCATACTCAGAGTGCAGCTGGGAGGATGGGGCTCTAATTTCCAAGAAGTTTCAAGCATGCATAGATGAGTATTTTAGCAGGAATCAATCAAAAACCACTCCTTTTAAAGATTGCAAAGTGAGTATTGTTTGAAAATTTTAATTATTGAAAATAGTATGTACGCATCATAAATACTACAAGCTCAAATAGAGAGTTGGATCCTGATTTCAGATAGCTAAGAGAGGGAACTGCTTGGTTGATAGGTCTTAGAGGATAGGGTGTTCTGGTGATTGCTGTGTGGTCTTAGATGTGGTGCTGTCTTTTTGCCTTGGTGAGTGAAACTGTCAGGAAGATGATAAATTGGTAGCAGTAGTTCTGAAGAGTGTCTTGAGACCAAATAGGGGACATTCCCTGGAAAATAGATATATATGCTTGCTTTAAAAGGTAGTGAATATTTTCTTGGAAGGTAGGAAAGAAAAGAGGGATGTACCCATAAGAAAAGAAGTAGTACCCAGGACTACCTTGCCTAATATAAGATCTTTATACTTAGAGACATTATTAGCAATAGTTTTGAGGGTCTGTATGCTACTAGAATTTGTTTTCTTACTATAAGATTGAATTAAGCTTGTAATGGTAATTTAGAAATCAGAAAGTTAAGGCAGTTATATGGTTTATTTCTAGGTTAGGGCTGCACCAGCAATTAAGTGAAGGAATTTAACATAGTTCTTGCTTATGAACTATGTAAGGCCGAAGTATTTCAGCAGGAACTTACTTATTTCAGTCATTTTTTGTCCAAAAAAGAGGGTAAAATATTTCACTGTATGTTGTTGTTACAGTAAGAGAAAATAGTCTTCTTTGAATCTTGAGATATATTTTGAGTCATGGAATTTCTGAGCTCAAAATTTGAGATAAAATTTCAAAATTTATGGTAAAAGCTAAGGTTGTGATCTTTTAAAATTCTCACATTTGATAGTTCTTATTACATTTATTTCTACTAAAGGTATTAAAACAAAGGCCAAGATTTGTAGCCCTAAAGAAGCAGCCATCCTATATTGGAGGACATGAGAGTTTAGAATTAAGAGATTATCAACTGAATGGTTTAAATTGGCTTGCTCACTCTTGGTGCAAGTGAGTACATTTTGAATTGTCTGTTTAATTTGAGGGCATACAAATTTCACAAATACAGGATTTGGAAAAGATTTATACCAATATTAAGGATAAAGACTATTTGGTATTTATATGCGGGCTTTTGAATTTCCTTAGTATATAAGTAATACTTATACTAATACTTATGCTAATACTAGTACTTTACATGTAATACTAAGAAGAAAATTAGTGGAGTTTGAGTTTAACCTGTTTAATTGCTGCCCTACTTCATATTACTGTTAATCTTTAAGCTTCCTTTGGACTAAAATGGTAAACTTTGTCTACTTCTGTCATATGATTACAGAGACCTTTACATTTATTATTTACAGCTAATAAAAGTGGTATGTTTGTAATCCTTTCAGATTAATTTTAACTGTTTAAATTTGTACATGGGTTATGTAAAAAGGTTTCTTTATAAATTTGAATCTATTGCAAACATAATTTTTGTTTTTAATTTTGTAGAGGAAATAGTTGCATCCTTGCTGATGAAATGGGCCTTGGAAAAACAATACAGACGATCTCATTTCTGAACTATTTGTTTCATGAACATCAGTTATATGGACCTTTTCTGTTAGTAGTACCACTTTCCACTCTTACTTCCTGGCAAAGGGAAATTCAGACATGGGCTTCTCAAATGAATGCTGTGGTTTATTTAGGTGACATTAACAGCAGAAATATGGTAAGTTGTTTCTCCACAAATGTAGAAATCTAGACATACTTGTCTTTATAGTCTTAGTTTCTAAGGTAAAACTTGCCACAAAGTAAGTATTCAGTACAGTTGGCTGTAATAAAAGACGATTTTCAGCTGTGTTACTTTATGTAATATATATTTTTTCTAATGTCTTAAAGTTTCAAATATACACAAAAGCAGACAGGAGAGTGTAATAAACCTCTGTGTTTCCATCTCCAGCTTCACAGTTTTAATGCTTTGCCTGTTTTGTTTCATCTGTACCTCTACAGAGTACTTTCCTTCCAAATATTGTGAAGTAGACCTGGACATCATATTTTATCCATAAATGCTATGTTATAAAATGAATTAATCACTTAAGTTTTGTTAATTGAGAACTTCTTCAGTGGAAAGTGTATTAAAAATGTGTCTGCTTTACTTTTATAGGTTTTGATATGCTGTGTTATTTATATTTTATTTATGAGTATAGCTTGTTGGACTGTGTTAAGAATTAAAATTATTTTATTATGTAAACAGTTTTTTGTGTATTTTGGAGGGATTTTTTTTAGCTATTCAAATAAAGGTATACTTTTCTTAATGTTTGTCTTAAAATTATCTTTAAAATTTCTTGATAGATAAGAACTCATGAATGGATGCATCCCCAGACCAAACGGTTAAAATTTAATATACTTTTAACAACTTACGAAATTTTATTGAAGGATAAGGTGTGTATTACCTATGCTTTTCTGTTTGGTGTATATCAGTTTTTCCTTTACCATATATTTTGGATAGGATGAGAAGATAAACCATGTGGTCAGCAGACCACATCCTTTGGGTTAAATCTGGCTTACTTTTCATGACTTTTGAACTAAGAATGGTTTTTACATTTTTAGATGATGTAAAAACAAAGAATATGTGACAGAGACCATCACACATTTGTCTGCAAAAAGCTAAAATATTTACCATCTGGGTCTTTACAGGGAAAGTTTGCCAACTGTTGACATATATAGGACTAGTTTGGTGTAGTGTGTTCATTTGTAAGATCTTTAAAGAGGAGGATGATACCTAAAAGAATTAAGCTACCCCCTGGGTGAAGCACTATGCTAAATGCTTTATAGATGTTGTTTATTTAGTTCTTCATAGTTCATATCTCAAGTAATTCCCAGCTATTTTATAAGATACTGCTATTTCTACTTTATTGGAAAGAAAAATCCAGTCTCAAAGAGTTTAATGAGCTTGTCTCCTAGTTTATGCAGCCATTAAATAGCAGAATGAGGCTGGTCTCTGTTTTAAGTCAGAGACCCACATTTATATATTAGAGATCCACAGTTCATAAAAATCATACAGTGAATTATTTCTACACTTGGAATAAGACACTTCCAAATTTATATCATATTTTCTCTAAATTGACAATAGAGGCTTCTGCTGGCCATAAGCTAAAAATCTTGTGAAAAATATTTTTTAAATGATACTATTTTAATGATAACTACTGTTTTTCTTTTTTTCTTTCTTTGAATGTGGAAGCTAGTAAAAGTTTTCATTGGCCTTTCTCTGTTTTCCAGTGGGTGAAATAGTCATCGAAAGAACTTTCTTTTACGTGTTGAGTTACTTTATTTGAGGATTTCAATAAATCTTGAAATAATATATAATTTTTATTTGAAAAAAGTTGGCATTTAATTTTAATTTGCCTCAGTTTAATAATTTGAATTTAATTTTTCTCTTAAAATATTAACTGTGTTCTTCTGTTCATTTTAAGGCATTCCTTGGAGGTCTAAATTGGGCGTTTATAGGTGTAGATGAAGCACATCGATTAAAGAATGATGACTCTCTTCTGTATAAAACTTTAATAGACTTTAAGTCTAATCATCGTCTCCTTATTACTGGAACTCCTCTACAAAACTCCCTCAAAGAGCTCTGGTCTTTGCTACATTTCATTATGCCAGAAAAGTAAGATAAATTGGGATATATAGTTTTAATATTAGTTTTATATGTGAAGCTTAGCAAGAAAATAATTAGTGTGGGTAATAAGGTCCATAAGAAATTTTACTCCCCTAGAACATTAGACCACAGATTTTTAAGAAGGAAAATAAAAAAGAAGTGGGATGCAACATTTCATATTTCTAATATTTTTTCAGTTTTGTAAATAAGTTTAAGTCGTGTAATAAATTATAACAGTTGATTTTGCCCTTGTTGAAAGTAAAATTCATTTGGAAAACTGAAACAGTATCCTTCTTAGTATTTCATAGTAGCAATAACAACAGTAATAATGTACTGGTAATCCCTTTTTCTAAATGAGGAAAATTAGACTAGATAAGGGTTAAATAACTTGTTCAAGGTGACTAACATTTTTTTCAAATAGATTCAGAATTTTTAAATTCTTGAGAAATTTATAGTGAAAATCCTGTATTTGAAAATAATTTTTTCACATCTGTAGCTCAAAGAGAATCATAATTTTTATAAAACAACTTATGTTTCACCTTTAAACACATGACAGATTTCTTGGGAAGGATAGCTCTTAGAAGTGACTAATATTAGCAAATCTCTTTTCTCAAAGTCTGTATTTTGGTTATATATGACTACACTGAAAAATCTCATACGCAATATAACTTCTTTCAGTGATTCTTCCATTTTCTTAAATTTTTAAGGTTTTCTTCCTGGGAAGATTTTGAAGAAGAACATGGAAAAGGCAGAGAATATGGTTATGCAAGCCTCCACAAGGAGCTTGAGCCGTTTCTGTTACGCAGAGTTAAAAAAGATGTGGAAAAATCTCTTCCTGCCAAGGTTGAGCAGATTTTAAGAATGGAAATGAGTGCTTTACAGAAACAGTATTACAAGTAAGCTGTAAACAGACCACATGTTTGTGGACATTTAATTCTAAGTAACCCCATGTAGCCTTGTCTCATCAAGGTGTCCCCCCCACCCTGCAGTAGGTTCTTAGAGCAATAACAATTCTTGAATTTTAGAATAGGTTTATTCTATAGACTCTTGAAGCAGAGAGATTGAATGGCATGTTCAAGATCATGGGTAACCTAATACTAATTCATGATTGATTAATTGCATTTGTCTATTTTATGTTCTGTTACCATATAGAGGGTTCTGTTAAGTGTTAATACTACTTATGTGTTAGTGATACTAAGGCATTATTTTGTAGTTATAAGAATTACATATAATCGACAAAGGTAGAGGCCAGAAAAAGAAACTTAAAACAAAATTTTAGGGCCCCTGTTGAAGAATATTAATCATACTTTAGATAAATTTATATGTAAGATCTATATAGTGCTACTTCAAAGAATCAAAAGGTAATACTTGTCCTAATAGCTATTTAAACAGTTAATTGTATAAAATGTACTGCTACATGCATTAGGATTCTCAGAAACTTATTTCATGGTAAAATCTGTAAGTGCCGTATGTTAAAAGAAATATTGCATGAATTTCAGGTTTGTATTGTGGAAAATTTCAAACATTACAAAAAAAAAAAAAGATAAATTCCCAACCTTTGGCTTTGTTTTCAACTCATAGCCAGTCTTATTTTATCTGTAGCCATTCCCACTCCCCATCCCCACCCCCATATCATTTTGAGGCAAATCAGAGATAAAATTGTTTCAAGTCCTTTCCAAGACTAACCTTATAAAAAGGAAGAAAATAAAAGATGGTAGAAGACAAAGTATATTGTGGTGAGAGGAAATGTTACAGTTACGTAAATAGTTGAGAGTGATAAAAATAACCACCCATAATTTTTCTACAAGTTGCATATGTATTGTTTAATTGTAATTTAGAGAAGGCAGTGTGGGTAAACCAGGTATGCTCATGAGGTTTCTTACAGGTCTATGTTTTGGTTGCCTAATGTAGTAAAATTTGTAGGAAGGTTAATAAAGATGCTAGTTGACCCATTTTTGAAGTAACGTTGGGGGGAAAAGGATTAATATGCTAAACTTATTATGTTACATTAAGCCTTTACCGTATATTGCATAGATAACAAGTTATGTGTTATGTTCTCATTGCACAGTTAAGAAGTTATGTATTGTGTTCTCATTAATTTTATGAATGAAGTTCATTAGTCTTATGAATGAGGTTTGGTCCATTGTATATCCAGTTGTGAACTTCGTAATGGTGCGAATTTGCTTTGGTGCTTGATTGTTTTTTCATGATTTTAGAATTTATGCTGGTAAGTATTCTGCTGAACCTCATTTTTGTTTTATTTTTTTTCTTTAAACAGATGGATATTAACTAGGAATTACAAAGCCCTCAGCAAAGGTTCCAAGGGCAGTACCTCAGGCTTTTTGAACATTATGATGGAGCTAAAGAAATGTTGTAACCATTGCTACCTCATTAAACCACCAGATAATAATGAATTCTATAATAAACAGGAGGCCTTACAAGTAAGGATTTTAAAATATTGTTATTTTATGGTAAAACAAAATTATAGAAATGCTTATTGTAGTTATAACTGAAAATGGCACAAGGCTTTAGTATTTTGGTTAGAATTTCTCTTTGGTTATGGTATAATTAAGTAATGGGGTTTTTTAGTCTTTATAAAGAAGTCTTCAGAATTATAATTTATTAAATTTATTATTTCGATCATTTTTCTAAAAATGGATTTGTATGGACTATGAAGATTTATCCAGCAGAAATCCCTTAGTGTATGCTTAATTGACAAAAATTCACGTCAGTGGATGTGCTGAATTTTGATATGGCAAATGGTAGCCTTGAGAAAGACATCCTGACCTCAGGTTTTACCATTCGTTTCACTTCTGGAAGACAAATGGGAAGTATGCAGAAGGCACAGCTGCCATCCCACTGCAGTAGTGTTTTAAGGTGCTAGGTTCAGTGACTGATATGTATAAATTAAAATGTTTTGTTACTGTTTTAAAACCTTTAGTTGGTTAGTTGCTGCTGCTTTCAGTATATTGTTTTTCAAAGATTTTTGGAGAAGTAATTGTAATAACTGGCCAGTATAGTGAAACTGCTCCCCCCGTCCCCTTCCCTCCAAAACATGACAAAAACCGAGGTGCTAAATGGCAAGGAAAATCTTAGCTGGCATAGATCAGAGTGATGGTAGAAAGGTCCTAGAAAATTTTGAAAACTGAAATAAACTGTTTTCCAGCATTATAAAAACAACATTTTGATTTTAAATAATTAAAGAAGATGAAGTGTTAAGTGGAGTATTTGTTTAACTTGATTGATTCTTTCCACATGCTCTAACAGTTGTAATTTATTGTTTCCTAGCACTTAATCCGTAGTAGCGGAAAATTGATTCTTCTTGACAAACTGTTAATTCGCCTAAGAGAACGAGGCAATAGAGTTCTTATTTTTTCTCAAATGGTGCGGATGTTAGATATTCTTGCAGAATATTTGAAATACCGTCAATTCCCCTTTCAAGTAAGCATTTCATTTTTTCTTTTTTGTTGACTTAAATTTCATCTGATTCTTGCGTATGTTCTACAAAAGTACCTTTGAAATTCTTGTGTAAAATATAGATTTTTATATTAACCGTACTTCTAAGATAATATATCTATTTTAAAAATTTCTATTTGTGGGGTGCCTGGTGGGTCACTCAATTAAGCTCCTGACTCTTGATTTTGGTTCAGGTAATCTCATGGTCATGAGATTGAGCCCCAAGTCAGGCTCTGCACTGGGTGTGGAGCCTGCTTAAGATTGTCTCTCCTCGGGCGCCTGGGTGGCTCAGTGGGTTAATGCCTCTGCTTTCGGCTCAGGTCATGATCTCAGGGTCCTGGGATCGAGGCCTACATCGGGCTCCCTGCTCAGCGGGGAGCCTGCTTCCCCCCCCCTCTGCCTGCCTCTCTGCCTCCTTGTGATCTCTCTCCCTCTGTGAAATAAATAAATAAAATCTTTAAAAAAAAAAAAAAAAGATTGTCTCTCCTCCTCTCCCTCTGCCCTTCCCTTCTCCTCTCTCTCTTCTCTGGAAAAAAGAAAAAAAAATTCTATTTGCTATTATTCCTTTTTTTTCTTCTTGATTGTGCATTTAGCAGCAAAGCAGTTTTTCCTTTCTCTAATTTTTATTTTAATTCTGTACTTCTGTGATCAAATCTAAATGGGCAGGACTGTTACAGATTCTGAAGAATAATGTTCTCATAGTTATTCTAATACATAGCTTGCTGAGTAAAACTATAGATGACTCTAAGGAAGGTACTAAAGACCAGAATGGTTTTATATTCCATCTATGCATTATTTTGAAATCCATTCAATGTAATTAAAGCTAATATGAATGAGTATTTAATGTTAAGAGACAGGTGCTAGTCTCAGTACTTTCTATTAATTTAATCCTTATTTAACCCTTTTATGAAAGTGCCTAGAACCTAGTGAACACTCATATAACTAGCAAATGACATATATTTAGTGCAGGACATAAAATAGAAGCAGAATTATAAGGATGAATCTCAAATGACCTAATCCCTGCTCTGTTGGAACTTACATCATAATGTGCAAGATAGACATTAAGCTGGTAATTATGCATAAAAATAACATAACGACTGGTAATGTTTGCTTTAGAGGACAGGTTTTTGGTGATATGAACATGACTGAAAAATATATAGTCATTCAGGCTAGGGGAAAATTATGGAAAAAGTAACATTGTTTGATTTTCATAGCAGCTTTGTTGAGATGTAATTTCCTTCCCGTGCAGTTCATCCATTTAAAGTGTACAATTAAGTGATTTTTAATACATGCAGAGTTGGGCAGCCATCAACACAATCTTAGAATGTTTTCACCCCCTCAAAAAGAAACTGTACTCTTTAGCTATCACTGTGTTTCTCCATATCATCCCTCTGTCCCCACCTCAACTCTCTGTTGGTTGTTTTTAGACAAACTATTATGTGTACATGGTCAAACAAAACAAAGGATAAAGAAGTGCTTGGTATCAGCAATCCTCTGCCCCTAATCCCTTCTCATTCCCAGATAAATTCCCATAGAAAACTTTTTTTACCTTTCTTTTGGTTTAGGTCATACTTCAATAAATGATATAGCCACTGTATTTTAAGAGTCTTTATTAACTGTAATTGTTAATGAAAAATAAACAAATGGCATTATTTAAATATATATATTTTTTTTTATTTTGGACATCAGCAAATGTTTAGTAGGCACTCAGTATATATCCAACCCTGAGCTAAGTGTTTTTACTGTGTTCTCTCTCTGAATACTCTGAATTTTGTGAGGGAAATACTATTATGTTCATTCCCTGAGAAAGAAACGAACAAGATGAAAAGTCAAGATCATTTGTCCAGGCACCCATGAATACTAAAGACACTCAAATGCAGGCTATTCGACTCGAACCCGTGATGCCCCAAATCAGTGACTTTCATACTTAATCAGGGGCTTCCGCTGGATTTCTTTCTTTCTCTCTTCTTTCTTTCTTTCTTTCTTTTTCTCTTTCTCTTTCTCTTCCTCTTTCTCTCCCTTCCTCCCTTCCTTCCTATCGTTCTTTCTTTTCTTAAAAAATTTTTTTTAAAGATTTTATTTATTTATTTGACAGAGAGAGATCACAGGTAGGCAGAGAGGCAGGCAAAGAGAGAGGAGGAAGCAGGCTCCCCACCAAGCAGAGAGCCCTATGTGGGGCTCGATCCCAGGACCCTGAGATCATGACCTGAGCTGAAGGCAGAAGCTTAACCCACTGAGCCAGCCACATGCCCCTTCTTAAAATTTTTTTAAAAAGATTTTATTTATTAGAGAGCACACATGAGCAGGGAGGAGGGGCAGAAGGAGAGCGAGAAGCGGACTCCCCACTGAGTGCAGAGTCCGATGGGGTGGGGTCCATCCCATTACCCTGAAATCATCACCTGAGCCAAAGGCAGACACTTAACCGACTGAGCCACCCAGATGCCCCCTAGACCCTGTTCTCAGAGTTTCTGATTCAGTAAGTTTGGGATGGGGCTCAAAAATTGACATTTCTAAGTTCTCATGTGACACTGATGGCTGTTGGTCCAGTAACCACACTGGACCTAATCAGCATTTATAAAACTGCGGTCTGTAACCTATTAATGGATCTGGGAATCAATTTAATGAGTTGTACCAACATTTTGAAAAAATGAAATAGATTTTAATATGTGAGAGTATATCATGGTACATTGTGTCACGTAACTTGCTTTGGGTACACAGCTATGTACTCATTCATATGTAAAATGTATTTCTTACACTGAGACTTAGGCAAAATGATAGCCGTTGCCATTGTTTATTGTTATAATCTGGGGAAATAGTTTTAGTGGTTAAGAGCACAGACTTGAGAGACAGAATGCCTGGGCATTGTCTTCTTGCCTCTTAGGTATCTTATAGTCTTAGCAAAAGCAGTGCTGCCTTTTCATACTTAATTTCACTGTTGATTTTAATATCTTTTTTTAAATATTTGATTCTGTTTTATGCAGTATTTTAATGTGTTTTATTCTAGAGATTAGATGGATCAATAAAAGGGGAGCTGAGAAAACAAGCTCTAGATCATTTTAATGCTGAAGGATCAGAGGTATGAATGCTTTTAAAATTGTAAATTATTTTAATCATTATTTTAGTTGTATGTGCTTTTTAAAAAAATCTTGTTGTTACCCAGTTTTACTTTGCTTTTGTAAGTGAGGTTTTAAAATCAATATTCTATGTTAAATCTGAAGAATTTTACTCTTTGTTATCAATACTGTTTCAGCATAGGACAGTTAATTTGATTCAAAATAAATTAGCCCACTTTCATTTAGAATTTTTTAAGTTTGGTGTATATTATTCCCATGTATATTTGTATTTAGGAGTCTTGTTGATTGGTTTTGCTAGAAGTTTTTGTATTTTTTTAGTATTTTTTTAAACTATTTTTTAGTTTTATTGGTAAAATACTCTTAAATTCAGAAATTCAGTTACAAAATTCTCTGATTATTCACACAGTTCAGAAGAATTTAAAATTGAGCCTATTTATAATTCCTTACAGGATTTCTGCTTTTTGCTTTCCACGAGAGCTGGAGGCCTGGGAATTAATTTAGCCTCTGCTGACACTGTTGTTATATTTGATTCTGATTGGAATCCACAAAATGATCTTCAGGCACAGGCTAGAGCTCATCGAATTGGGCAGAAGAAACAGGTAATTTTTTTTCTTTTATTTTACTTTTAGATTATTTTTTTATGATCATCAGTGTTTGGAAGTGATTTTGATTTACCTTCCTGGTCAAATCATTGGAACACAGTCATGTTGCTCTTTAATAGGTAAAGTACTAAGGAACTCAGATTTGCCAACATCATCTGGAAAGTCTGGCAGAATTGAAATAACTGTGCTAAAATAGGATTATGCACTCCCTTTAATCATACATTCTGTTTACAGCTATAGAGTACCAATGTTTTTCATTCAAAACATAAATTTTAAAATGTCTTTATTATTTTAACTATTGAAAGAGATTTTGCTTTAGTATATTGCTACCTCTTTGTTAACCTGTATTTTATTCATTTGCCTATACAATTGCAAAAAAGCCATTCTGATTTTATAGTTTTTGTACCGCTTTCTGACACTGTTGTAATAGGCCTTGAGAAAAACCATCTGCCATCATTCTGATGCCTTCGTCCTTGTATTTTAATTCACTAACCTCTATCTAGAGTAGTGCTTCTCAAACTTCTCCAAAGCAGGAGATAACGAACAACAGAAAGACTTTCTTTTCTACTGAAAAATATGTCCATACTTTCAAATTGAAAAAAATATTTTGCCCAAATAACTCTCATAAAACTCGTCAAAAATACATTTTGCTTCTTTCTATAATTTTTTATACTCTGGAACCACATTGCATACCCCTAAGTGAAAGTTTATATTTACAGTAGTTCTTAACATCATCGGACCCAGTGACCCCTTTTTGACAATAGCTGTTTTAGCACCTCCTTTTCCTTGAATTGGATACATGAATTTGAAAATAATTTGAGTGCCCTAATAGCAATTTAGGTTAAAAAGAAAAAACAAACCCAAAATCTCTTTTTAAAAAAATATGTATTTTTTTTTTAAAGATTTTATTTATTTGACACACAGAGAGAGATCAGATCACAAGTAGGCAGAGATGCAGGCGAGAGAGAGAGAGAGAGGAGGAAGCAGGCTCCCTGTTGAGCAGAGAGCCCGATGTGGGCCTCGATCCCAGGACCCTGAGCTCATGACCTGAGCCGAAGGCAGAGGCTTTAACCCACTGAGCCACCCAGGTGCCCAAAAAAATATGTATCTTAATATATAGGATTACATATATAGGAAAATAAGAGCAGGACTTATTCCCCATAGGAAGTACAAAGGAAGGAAAGATCCAGGGGTATGTTGGTGCATCAGAGAATAGAAGTTAAAATTAGGTCATAACACTTACTTGCACATTATAAAGAGAGGCACACTTGAAGTAGGGATAATAGCATGCCAAGATAAATTACAGACTGTCAGAGAGGAGATGGTGAGGAAATAAGATAATCTCACGAGTGAGCTGGGCCTAATGTATATGTGAATAGTCAAAATAGGCCTGTTTTATGAATGAGATGAGGCATAGTGGTTAATTGCACTAAACCCTCCTATTTTGAAATCCTCAACACATGGCTGGACTCATATTCCATTTATACTACTTAAAGGCCACCACATTTTCTAATAGGTGATAGAAAATGGAGGATACATTTAGAAGAAACAGATAAAATACTATAGAAAGTTGCGTGGTAGACCTCTGGGAAGAATATCTGAGTAAGATTGTAAAATAATGGTAACACAGATTTCTTAACTTTTTTTTTTTTTTTAAGATTTTATTTATTTGTCAGAGAGAGACAGAGACAGAGGGAGAAGCAGGCTCCCTGCCGAGCAAGGAGCTTGATGCCGGACTCGATCCCAGGACCCTGGGATCATGACCTGAGCCGAAGGCAGCCACCCCCAGATTTCTTACTTTTATGTTACAAAACTTTTAAAAAATAAATGTGATATAAACATGATTATATTTTTAAATATAATTTAATTACTATTAACACATTTAAAATATGTGAATATGAGTACATGTTTTTATTAACGATTATTGAGATATATTCTTTATTATTTCATTATTGGTGTATTATAGTAAGATTCCTTTGCTTCCTGTACCTGGCTGTTTTTAATCCTGTACCTGGCTGTTTTTTGTTTATTTTTTAAATTTTTATTTAAATTCCAGTTAACAGGGGCGCCTGGGTGGCTCAGTGGCTTAAGCCCCTGCCTTTGGCTCAGGTCATGATCTCAGGGTCCTGGGATCAAGCGCCCCCACCGGGCTCTCTGCTCGGTGGAGACCCTGCTTCCCCCCTCTCTCTGCTTATCTCTCTGCCCACTTGTGATCCTCTCTCTGTCAAATAAATAAGAAAATCTTAAAAAAAATAAATTCCAGTTAACATACAATATAATACTAGTTTGAAGTGTACATTAGAGTGCCTCAACTCTTCCATACAATACTTGGTACTCCTCACAGTAGGAGCCCCCCCTTAATCCCCATCACTCATTTATCCCACCCCCGCCCCACACTTTCCCAAGGTAGTAACCATCACTTCGTTCTCTGTTGTTAAGAGTCTGTTTCTTGGTTTCCTTCTCTTTTCCCCCTATGATCATTTGTTTGGTTTTATCAAATTTCACATATATGTGAAATCATGCACGTTCCTGTGGTTTTACTAGTATTTGGTTCTAAATCTGACACAAGGTATTTCATATCTTATTAAATACTTACATGCAACAACTACAAAATGAGTATAGATGAGTAATACAGATGAGTTTAATTGGTGATACCAATACTATACACATTTGGAAATAACTTTTCTCAGAGATCTAAATAAAAGGATATCCTGTTATCTACTGACTTATGCAGTAGTTAGTGTTGAAAAAACTCATGTATGTAGTATAACTTCATGAAGACTCTTATTGTTTACTTTAAAATGGAGTCTGAATTTAGACTCAAAATAATTTAAAAAGGTTTTAAAAAATCGTAAGCCTTGAAAGACTCAGGATACTTTTTCTTTGTGTCTGAATGTCCAGTTTAATGCAGAATGTCTAATGTTCCATGTGCTTGTGCTCTTAAGTACTGGTAAGCCCACCTGATGGTTTCAAAAACTATAAAAATGTTTCTATAAATTTTCAAAATATCCCTATATATGGTGCCACTGTTTGATATACAACTGCTGATCTTGAGAAATAGGGCAAAATTTCTACACATCAATTTTTGTTTGTTTTGGAAAGCTTTTTCCTATGGCAGGGTTTCATAGTTAACCTGGGAAATGGTTCACAGAATTTTGTATTATGGGAATATGAAACATTTCAGAATTAACAGAACTGATATAAGTTGTCATGTATTTACCACTTTTTCCCACTTTTTTCTCAGGTAAAAAGTAATTTAAAATTTACTGTCATTGCTTTTAAAAAAGAAAAATAAGCAAATAAAATCTCCTAACAAAAATGTATAAGAAGTACAGCACCTCAAAATAGTCTTTAAGTTGAAGAAATTTAGTTTTTGTATATATATTAATTTTCTTTTAAAATTTTTATCTTGACCAGTGAAAATTTCATGTAGAATGAGCCTCTGTCTATGTATAGTATTTGGGTATTTCAAATTAGCAAAATGAATCCTTTTTACTACATTTTATGTTTCATCATGCATATCTTTACAGGTAAATATTTATCGTCTAGTTACGAAGGGATCAGTTGAAGAGGATATACTTGAAAGGGCCAAAAAGAAGATGGTTTTAGATCACCTTGTGATTCAGAGAATGGACACAACTGGGAAGACAGTACTACATACAGGTTCTGCCCCCTCAAGGTAGTGAGTTGCTTTAATTTTTTTTTTTTTTTAAGAGTTTTTAGTTAGAGAAGAGAACATGAGTCCAGGGCAGGGGGAGAAGAGGATTGGGAGAGGGAGAAGCAGACTTCCCGTTGAGCAGAGAGCCTGATGACATGGGGTTCTGTCCCAGAACCCTTAGTTTATGACCTTAGCCAAAGACAGATGCTTAACCAACTGAGCCACCCAGGCGACCTGGTAGTTATATGAACATTAAGGAAAAAAAAAAAAATGTTGGGGACGCCTGGGCGGCTCAGTCGGTTAAGCGGCTGCCTTCGGCTCAGGTCATGATCCCAGGGTCCTGGGATCGAGCCCCGCATCGATAAATAAATAAAAGGATATCCTTTTATTTAGATCGCTGCTGAGCAAGGAGCCCGTTTTTCTCTCTGCCTCTACCTGCCACTCTGCCAGCTTGTGCTTTCTCCCTCGCTCTGTGACAAATAAATAAAAATAAAATCTTAAAAAAAAAAAAGTAGAATCCTTCTACACTCATTTTCCTGAAATGTTACATGCTATAAGCAGATCTTTGAGGCACCATATTTAGTATTGTAATTTTTTAATTTTTTAAAGCACTGTAGTAACTTTTAATCAAAAGCATATGTTCAGTACTGATTTCACCATTCAAATTTTATAAATCTTGGGAGAAATTCCTTTAACTTCCAGGA
The DNA here is from genome assembly GCA_002007465.1 of Ailurus styani. NCBI lineage: Eukaryota > Metazoa > Chordata > Mammalia > Carnivora > Ailuridae > Ailurus > Ailurus styani. The sequence continues at coordinate 1,978,816 of LNAC01000031.1, forward strand.
TTCAAGTTCTTAACTTTTAAAATAAGTGAAGTTATATATAGTACTTCACCTAACTCTATCATATAACTTATATAAAGTTAACTGTGTCAATAATGAATAAAAGTGCAGTGTAAATACTAAATTGTTAACTGTTAGTTATAAGCACTTTTATTTGTTTTTCTTGATTTAGTTCTACTCCTTTCAATAAAGAAGAATTATCAGCCATTTTAAAGTTTGGCGCTGAGGAACTTTTCAAGGAACCTGAAGGAGAGGAACAAGAGCCCCAGGTAAAAAAAAAAAAAAATTTCCTCAAAATGTGCCATTTCTTTAAACTTATGAGATATATTTACTTCAAAATATATTAAAGTATACTTAACATAAAGATTTCTTTCTAATTATAGGAAATGGATATAGATGAAATCTTGAAGAGGGCCGAAACTCATGAAAACGAACCAGGCCCTTTAACTGTAGGAGATGAATTGCTTTCCCAGTTCAAGGTAGATTTTTCTTTCTTTTTAATTTTTCCTTCAAATTATCTAAATTGAGAGGGAGTGATTATTTTTTTGTCATTTCATGTTTTATTAATCTCTTTAATCACAATCAACATGATAATTTCTTAATATTTTTGTCTTAAAATTTGCTGTGTGTATGAAAATTTTTCTCCCTTATTATAACCAATAGTAACTTGTTTTGAAAAGGACCAAATCGGGCGCCTGGGTGGCTCAGTGGGTTAAAGCCTCTGCCTTCGGCTCAGGTCATGATCTCAGGGTCCCTGGGGTCGTGACCCACATCGGGCTCTCTGCTCAGCGGGGAGCCTGCTTCCTCCTCTCTCCTCTCTCTCTGCCTGCCTCTCTGCCTACTTGTGATCTCTCTCTCTCTGTGTCAAATAAATAATAAATAAAAGGACCAAATCATTTATGAATAGGTACATTTCGTGGAATGAGGAGGGCTGTTATTCTAATTAGCATCTAAAAAAATGCTTGGCAAATAGCACATCCTCAAATATTTGGGTAAATGAGTGAATATGGTCTCTTATCTATGACAGAAGGCTTTTAGCTAATGTATGTTGGAGTAGTTTTTGACATTAAGTTGAGCATTATCACACCTAAGAAAACTCAAGGTTATCAGTCCATGTAAACTAAACAGTGGGTTCCTGTTATTAGTACTTATAAATCTGAGGGCTAAAAGGTTGCAAGGAGTCCTAAAGCAATATAAATCAGCCAACCTCAAAGAGTAAGTTGTATGCCAATTGTTTAATATAAAGAAACAGCTTTCTCTATAGCCATTTTCCATGAACTGAGGGTTTTAAGGAGAGCAGTTCTGTTTGTGTCATTTGTTCATTCAACAAATATTTATTGCATTCTCTCTCTTTCAAATAAATAAATCTTTAAAACAAATAAAAACATGAGAGGATGAACACTATTAGTAGTATCATTTCTTAATACAGAATAAGCATAGGTTTTTTTCATCCAGTTTTGGTAAGTTTTCCACTATTGGCAGTTAGCTTTAACGAATCCCTTCTGTGTACTAGTCTTCATAGTTCCTTAAATGTATTATTTAATCTTCACAAAAGCTACTGAGCTGTTTCTATCCCCCCCACCTTTTTTTTAAAGGTGAAGAAACTAGGAACCTAAGAAAGGTTATCTATGGATCCAGAGTTCTTTGTGTCTTGTCAGTAGCTCTTTGTATTACTTTTTATGATCATAAAAATAAGAATATTAGTCTGTTCTACCACACTTTGTAGTTAATGGACTGGTGTGGTATTTTCTGCAGAAGATAATTTAGCATGTTACTATAAATTATATTGTTGTTCTGTCAACGAATTTTGTTAAGCAGCAAGACAAAAGAATCATTCTAGAAGTGTTTTGGTTTATTCTACTTTGACCTAATAAAAAATAATAAAGAATTAATAAAGAACTTAGATAGTTTAGCATTTTTGGTTAATCCAAAGTCATATTCATTATCCTGTGGATATTTAGGTTTTATTGCCTTATTCTGTCATGTCACTTCCTCTCCTCTAAAATTGCAAAATGTAATTTAAGGATGAGTTTTTCTTCAATGCTTATTCTGTTAAAATTCTGGAATTTAAGGTTGCCAACTTTTCAAATATGGATGAGGATGACATTGAGTTGGAACCAGAAAGAAATTCAAAGAATTGGGAAGAAATAATTCCAGAAGATCAAAGAAGACGATTAGAAGAGGAAGAAAGACAAAAAGAACTTGAAGAAATTTATATGCTCCCAAGAATGAGAAACTGTGCAAAACAGGTGACCTTTTAATTTAAAAGATTATGTCTGTTGTTGTAAGGGTATTCATACCTGGATTGATATGCTTTTGTTTATAACGCATACCTGGTCCATTGTTTTCTTTTGTAGTGTTTCATCTGATTTAATGATTCTTGCCTCATAAAATAAGTTGGAAAGTGTTTACCTCTCCTCTGCTTTTGGGAAGAGTTTGTATAAAATTGGTATTCTTCATTAAATGTTTGACATTATTTGTCAGGAAAACTGTCTAGGCTTGGAGTTTTCTTTGTTAGAATTTTTAACTCTATTTTGTAAATACAGAACTATTTACAATATTTCTTTCTCAAGTGAGTTTGGTGTAGTATGTTTTTTCCAAGGAATTTGTCCATTTTATCTAAGTCGTTGAATTTATGGACATAAAGTTATTCATAATATCACCCCATATCATCCCTGGTTTCACTTATTTTTCTGTTTCAGTTGATTTCTGCTCTTTATTACTCATTTTGACTGTGCTTTAATTTGCTCTACTTTTTTTAGTGTCTTAAGATGTATTCTTAAGACAATTTAATCAAGACATTCCTTTTATAATATTATCAGCACTTTTTTTTTTTAAGATTTTATTTATTTGATTGACAGAGACACAGCCAGAGAGGGAGTACAAGCAGGGGGAGTGGGAGAGGGGGGAGAAGCAGGCTTCCTGCTGATCAGGGAGCCTGATGCTTGTGGGAATCGATCCCAGAACTCTGGGATCATGACCCTAGCTGAAGGCAGACACTACTAATGACTGAGCCACCCAGGTGCCCCTATTATCAGCATTTAATGCTACAAGTTTCCTTCTAAGCCCTGTGTTTTTGAGTCTTGTAAATTTTGATATCTGTTGTGTTTTTGTTTTCATTCATTTCAGAGTATTTTCTGATTTGCCTTATGGACATACTCTTTGACCCGTAGGTATTTTTTGTTGGTTTGTTTTTGTTCTTTTTTGTTGTTATAAAGTGTTATAATTTCCAAATATGGGAGATATTCTGATTATCTTTGTTATTGATTTCTAGTTTTATTCTGTCACCATCAGCATACCTTGTGTGATGTGAATTTTTAAAAGTTTATTGCCATTTATTTTATGACCCAAATGAAGAAAGGAGATTTTAAATAATGGTAACAGGGCTGTGCCAGGCTACATCAGATCCTGCAACAAAAAGAAAGAAACTTTAATACTAGAATTTTTTTTGGTTTGAATTATCTTTTTTTTAGAATATTGCATTACAAGATTGTCTTGATTACTGAGCTTTTTTAGTGCCTCCTTAAATTTTGAGTCTGAGGCAAATGAGGGATTTGCTTAGTCATTGTTTTGCTATCCTTCCCCCAGGGGTAAAGTGTTTTGTTTTCTTTTTCTTTTCCTGCAACTGTATTGTGTCTTTTGGTGAGGTGCCTTGTGAGGTACCTTCAGTTCCATAGAAAACTGCTTCCTTTCTCCAGGCCATGATCTGGAAGGAAAGTTTTTTTCTGATCTCCTTCCCAGTCTTACTCATGAGCACCTGTTGGGAGTTTTGCGGAGTATCTAAGAGGGAATACAAGTTCTGTTCTCCATGCCTTTCATTTCCAGAGATCCTGTACTCTCATAGTCACCCAAACAAAGCCTTTAGCAAATTTTAGCTAACTTCCTTTTGCCTGCTCATGTTATTTGGTGTCTACAACTTATTCTTTTCACAGGTGAGCCAATGTTCAAGTTCCAACTTTTCTTACAAACTCTGCTGTGTTTCCTTATATTTTAGACTATTAGATTGCTTTGTGATTTTGACATGTGTTAAGAGGAGTCAGGATATTGTAGTTGAGATTTGTTGTTAGGATCGAGGCATTTTATCAATAGGCAGTAGTGGAGCCAAAAAATGTGTGTTTGGTCTGAAAATGACCATGTATGTAGTTTCTTTCTTGTTAGTGTTTATTTCTACCAACAAAAGGAAAGAGTGATAATGATTTCCTTGTATAGTACACAGGAAGCACAGCATTTTATTACTTCTTGTGAAAGGGTGAAAGGAGGTTAGAATGAGGAAGAACTGATACCATCTTTGACTTTCAGTTAGCTTTCAGTATATTAGGGATTCAGAAAATGCACTGTGACTTTGTAAAAATTCCAGAGACTTATAAAAATATGTTTTGATGTTTCTGTTAAATAATTGGTATTATTAATATTGTTGCTTTAATTCTCATTTTAAAAAAGTTACCATTGAGGTTGTTTAAGTCTATGTTTATGCTATTGGATTAATGCTTGTTAATAGTTTTTCTCATTTTTACAAAAGAACCATTTTGGGGGCCCCTGGGTGCTCAGTCAGTTAAGCATCTGACTCTTGGTTTCTGCTGAGGTCATGATGTCAGGCGTTGTGAGATGCAGCCTTGGGCCTCGTGCTCAGCGAGGAATCTGCTGGAGATTCTCTTTCTCCCTCTCTCCCTGCCACTCCCCTCCTCACATACGAGCGTTCTCTCTCTCTCTCTTTCTCTCTCTTTCAATAAATCTTTTGAAAAAAAGACTATTTTGTATTTTCTTTCTGATTTATAAGAATGTTTTTAAAATTGTTAGGGCTGTTAATAACTCTTTGTCATTAGGCTGCCATGTTTTTCTCTGTTTTGTTTGCTTTTTAAATTTTATTTATAGAAAATTTTTTGATATACAGACATTTGAATTTGTTAATTTAGTCTTTTCTTTTGTAATGTTTTCTTTGCTCTTACAGTTAGAAGTCTTCTTTAGTCTAAGGTTGGATAAATTTTTGTTTTCCAATTCCAGATTAGTTTTAATGGAAGTGAAGGGAGGCGCAGTAGAAGTAGGAGATATTCTGGATCTGATAGTGACTCGATCTCAGAAAGGAAAAGACCAAAGAAACGTGGAAGACCACGGACTATTCCTCGAGAAAATATCAAAGGATTTAGTGATGCAGAAATTAGGCGGTAAGATGACATAAGACTATTTTACTTCAACTTGTTTGTATTAGAAGGTGAAATTAAAATGTACAAATCCGATAATTTTCAAAGATTAAAACGAAAGTTTTAGAGGAGGCAGATATATGATAATTCTGTAGGGATTGGATGGTTCTGCTTTTAGGTCTTTATTATAGCTATGAAAAATAAAGTTTGATATCTAATCTCTGCATATTATTTATTGTTAGTCTACTTAGACTGCTAAATTTGTTTGGTTTTATTAATGTGGTTCAGAATAGTGACCCTTTTGAATAATGAATGTATATTTTAGTACATTGGATTTATTTATTAAAATTTCTCTCTGCATTTATGACTCCCAACATTACTATTTTTATGTGGGGCTACTTTAGTTACACATTTTTCTAGTTTTTTAATACTAAGGAGGTTTGCTTTTTTGAAAGAAGCAATGTTAAAAGCATTTCTGATATGTCCAAGTAAGAATTGAGGTAAGATAGTCATGTAGGATAAATTATATTTTTCTTTCAAAATATGTTTGTTTTTTTATATACATTTATATAAGGGGAATGGGATACCAGCCTACTTTTGTTTATGTAATATTTTTCCTTATGAAATTTGTAAAAAGGTTTGCTTACTGTTATATTTTGAGTTTGTTGTTTCTTTCAAGCTATTGTAACTCTTTTCTTTTAAATCATAGACCTGACCGATATAAAGTTCTTCCTCATTCTTTCTACCAGAAAACTAAATATATTGTTAGTTTTATTAAGGGTACTTTTATGACCACCTGATTTGCTGGACTTTCTGTCTTTAGTTGAAGAACATTTCAGCTTCTACTTTTCCTGGATATTTTCCCTCATCCATCAACTACTTGGGTAGCTTTGTTCTTAAGTAAAATTTTTATTTTCCATTGTTGGTATTATACCATACATCTGAAATAAAGCTATTATTCAGTAAACTTTTATCAATACTTGGAATGTGAGGAGGTGTAGTATGATTGATAATTCTGGACACACTTCCTGTGGTAGCCTTGAACTTGTCTTGTGAAAATAATAAAGTAATTTCTAAAATAAAATTTAGCTTCTATTGTTTTATTTATATTGGTTTCTAAACATCATCCTGGGTGTTAAAATATGTCTTGTCTTACTTGGTATATATTACTGTTTTAACATTTTTGTCTTTAGCGTAGTTTATTCATTTGTGTTAGTAGTAACACTGCCTTGAATTAATTTTTGCACTAACAGCTGTTTTCTTATTTCTATGTATTTACAAATCTATTTTTTAATGGATAGTGAAGCCCATATTTAAACCAAACAATTGTTTTCTGTTAGGTTTATCAAGAGTTACAAGAAATTTGGTGGCCCTCTAGAAAGGTAAATATGTTTGTCATTCTTAGAATTATAGAACGTCTGTTACATGCTGTCAGTTTTATTTATATATGTTGCTATTGGCTTTAATGACTTTGTTAAATTTGCTTTAAAAATCATTTACAAAGTTAGTCTGTAGAAAGCAAATTTCAAATAGATTTTTTAAAAGGTTTTCATATTCTTAATTCTTTCTAGGTTCTAAAATTTTATCTACAAATGAAGTTTTCTGTAAAATACATATGTCTGTAAAATACTCAGCATTTTTATAATTGTACATTTCAAATGCTTTTATCCCGTCTTTTTTTTTAATCCCATCTTTTTCATCACAAACTCATAAATAGCAGATTTATCCTTTAGAGAAGGTGAGTTGCTAACTTAGGCTTTTGACTTAAAGATCAATTCTGTTTTCCCTTACTAGGGAAATTTTCTTGTTTCCCTATTTATAGTTCCTTTTTATATGAACTATTAAAATTCAGATTATCAGGACAGTTGAGTGTGTATGTGTGTGTTTTTAAGTTAATGGTTAGTCCCAATAATTGTTGGAGATTTGAATATTCTTTGTCCTTTGTTGTAGCAAGCCCAGTGTCTGAATATACAGTGGCAAAGACTCAGATTTGGCTCAATTCTATTTTTTCTCTCCAGAACTCCTCTTAAGGATATTTTCTGTTTTATTTTGGATATTTAGAGTTACTATACTATATTTATTGAAAAAAAGTCCACATATAACTGGACCTGTCCAATTCAAGCCTGTGTTCAAGGGTCATCTATATTACCATGCTTAACCACTTCAGAATTTAAGATTTGATCAGTTATGATAAGCATTTATAGAATTATTACATAATCTTCAAGTCGGAAGCATACCATTTTTTCTATAATTGGTTAACTTTATTATTCTTGAATAAATACATAAATGATTTGTTTCCCTGCCAAATTTTTTAACATTTTTTTGAGCTCCTTTTTTATGTATCTTATGCCAGTTATGTGAACTAGACTTTGTAGGACATGTAGAGTGACTTGTAGAGCTTGAGGTAGAGTGAAACTTACTCTGTCTTAAATGACACCACTTTTATTCTCCATATTTACTTGAAAATTATGTTATTTCATTAACAGATTAGATGCAATTGCTCGGGATGCTGAATTAGTTGATAAGTCAGAGACAGACCTACGACGACTAGGAGAATTGGTGCATAATGGTTGCATTAAAGCTTTAAAGGATAATTCTTCAGGAACAGAACGAACAGGTAATATTAAAGTGAGAGTGATTTAAAGAGAAATAAATGGAAGTTTCAAATAACGCTTTTATTGAGTTAGGAGGGTATTTACCTATTCATCACTCTTAAAAAGACACTTTAAAAAACGAAGCAGGACCATTCTGGGTAGTAGGAAATGGGTAACAGAATTATATTCCTGAAAGCAATAGAGTCTGTCTATCTGTCTGGTATATTCTAGCTAGTTGGTAACATCAGAAGTTACTGTATTTTTAGTATAGATGCTTGGGAAAAGATAGTGTACATATGTGATAATGGCTTGGGCATAGTTACTTCATTATGCTTATTCTGTAATTTACTGAAATGAAAACATTTAGTTAAGATTTAATAATCGGGTATACTGAAAAAAAATTATGCTAGAACCTTTGTTTAGAAGGTGACTATATTAATAGATATATCTTGTGCAATTGATAAAACAGTTATAGAAATGCTTTCTGTGAAATGCTTTCTGTGAATCCACATCTGCTATATTGTAATCTCTGTAGTATGTACTGAAAAATCTTGTAGTGAAATTTAAAGTTTGCAGCAAGTGCCACCCCTCAGTAATATAAATAAGTAATAATTATAGCTAAATAGTAATGCTTACTAATATAAGTAATAGCATACCTTGCTTTGTATTTTGTAGAATTGTATATTTCATATTCTTTTATGTCTTAAAAAAATTAAGGTGGTAGACTTGGAAAAGTGAAGGGTCCAACATTCCGAATATCAGGTGTACAGGTGAATGCCAAGCTCGTCATCTCCCATGAAGAAGAATTAATACCATTGCACAAATCCATTCCTTCAGATCCAGAAGAAAGAAAGCAGTGAGTTGTTTACTTTATCCATTGTAAATTATTTGTTGTTATTCAATAATTCGAATATGTATGTATGTTATAAAAGTCTTTTATGTCATTGGCTAGTTTGAATGAGATGTTTTTAAAAATAAAATAAAGCATAGTATTTTGAAGTTCCAGTAACTCAAATATGTTCTTTAAAATTAATCCTTAATATGATAGTTATAAACTTGAAATGGCTATTAACTTTGATGCAGGTATACTATCCCGTGCCACACAAAGGCAGCTCATTTTGATATAGACTGGGGCAAAGAAGATGATTCCAATTTGTTAATTGGTATCTACGAATATGGATATGGAAGCTGGGAAATGATTAAAATGGATCCTGACCTTAGTTTAACACACAAGGTACTTAAATATTTCTTGTTTCTGTTGACTGTTGATATTGAGTTAGATTTTTGCTTTTAAATAATGTTAGAAATAAACTCGGTTGATAGGAAACCAAGGCTCCAACTAGCTCTATGATTTTGGCTTCTTGGTTTTTCATGAAGGGGTTGAATTTAAATGATCTCTTAGATTTGCTTTACCTCTGAAGTTACATTTTTTTATTAAGGCATAGGTTTATTTTTCTTCATATTACTAGGTTTAAAGTAAAATTCTCATTCTGTCATATTATTCAAGAGCAAAATAATTTTTTTATTTTCAAACAGTGTTTAGGGGTTTTAGTGATTTGATGCCACCACAGCTAAAATCATTTTTTTGCCTAGACTGGAAAACACTGGAAGCATTGCCTTATTATCATTTATCTTTTTGTATTTTACTTCTTCACAGTCACTTTTGTTATTGGTGTTGTGTCATTTGCTACCTATGAAGCCAAACTTGAATAGCTTAAATTCCCACTGTAAAAGTTTCTTCAGAGTACATGCTTTGGTTCACATACATAGCTGATACATTGTATTTGAGGAATTTTTGTATACTTTATAGTTAAGTATACTGTTACTGAGATAGGAAAGAAATCTAAAGATAATGTTTAATAACACTGGATGCTAAATATACTTGTATATTTGAAAGAAATTTCTAACCTCACACATTGTATTATTATTTTGAATGGAGGGATTTTTTTTTCATGTATTTATTTAGAACTCATTCCCAGGCAAATGAAATCTTTGCTGTGGTGTAGGTATAAAAAAAATGTATTTTGCATTCTTACTGCATTCAAATTTTTAACAACTATAACTTGCAGTAAATTATGTGTTTCTGTAAATGAGTAAGCCTTATATAGGCAATACTTTTCTCATTTATTAAAGACAACCTGAAAAAATTAATTTCTTTTCAGATTCTTCCAGATGATCCTGATAAAAAACCACAAGCAAAGCAGTTGCAGACACGTGCAGACTACCTCATCAAATTACTTAGTAGAGATCTTGCAAAAAAAGAAGCTCAGAGACTTTCTGGTGCAGTAAGTTAAAATTTAGATGCTTAAAGAGCAATTTACTTTTCAGTAAGATAAATTTAGTGTACTGAAAGCCCTAGACATCTGAGGCTAATATGACCTTATAAGTGTATTTTTCTATAATTTGGTAACTTTAATTGCATATGGTAACATTTTGCCTTAAGTTATCTCTGCATTCCTGTTAAAATTAGTATGTCCTTTTTTCAGAAGTGGGATCCAGTTTTGTTTTGGTTTTTTTCTAGTGTTTGGATTGGTACTGGGAGCAGCTTATTTAAAGTGGTGTACTTTTTAAGGGGTCAAGCCTCTATTACTCTTTTATTTGGTAGTACTGGAGAGCTGAAGGTACAGCATAAAAATCACTGAGCTTATTTTTTGGGGGGTGGTCTCCAAAAAGTAGGAAAAATACACTGAAGAAGAGGTGATTAGAAACTAACAGTCTTTAACCATTTGGATTATAACCACAATGTCAGTAACTACCTATGTACCAATAAAAATGTTTCTATTGCTATCTCTGGTAGGATCAATTTTAGTTTAAGATAATAGTAATTTAGGAAGGTGAAAAACCTTCCTTCTGTTTCTTTCAACTTCTACTTGTCTCTAATTCTTTTTTAAAAGAATAATTAATTGTAGTTACTACCTGTTATTCATAATATGTACTTGATTCATTAAGTTATATCACTTTGTTGACTTCCTAAGATTGATGTAGCTTATTGCCATTAGACTAAGGATTGGGTAGGAATACGTGTTCTTTTAGCTTTTTAGATTTAGTATTTAAGAAATTTTTTTGACTGATTCTGTGGAGTTGGTTAGAATAAAAATAATTATTTTTAGGGAGGGTCAAAGAGGAGAAAAGCAAGAGCTAAGAAGAATAAAGCGATGAAGTCTATAAAAGTGAAAGAAGAAATAAAGAGTGATTCTTCGCCCCTGCCTTCGGAGAAGTCCGATGAAGATGATGAAAAGGTAAGATTGTGTTTTAGAAAGACTTTTATATTAGAAAGGGACATAGCATGTTTTAGTATACTTAACATTTAAAATCTGAACTAAGACCTGAAATGTTACTTTAAGGTACTGAAGTTCCTTTTTTATAGTTCATTACATAGTCTCATGTATGGAACAGAATGCTACTCCTCTAATAGAATGTCACTAAGGAGGGATAGAGCAAAGGTCCTTCCTTTTCAAACATTTGCCATTTAAATAAGGTTCTGTTTTCTTTAATTTTATTTTGAATTTTGAATGGGACTGGCTTACTTTAGTTTTTATAGGAAGGTGAACATTGCATGTATCATTATTAATGGGATTCTGGGTTATTTCTGTCTGAATCCACATACATGCAATCCATAGTCATGCAAAGAAAAGGAATTAGTCTTTGTCGAGATTTGGTTAGTAATACATTGGCCATACTTGCACTTTTCAGGATGAGATCACTTCTGTGAAACATCCAAATAAAAAAATTAAAACAGAAAGAGACAGTGAAGAAAGACCTGAGCCAGATGTTTTTATAAAGAAGGAATCAGAAGAAAAGAGGGAAGCAAAAGAAAAAGAGAATAAAAGAGAACTTAAAAGGGAGATAAAAGAAAAAGAGGATAAGAAAGATATAAAGGAAAAAGATTTTAAAGAGAAAAGAGAAAACAAAGTAAAAGAAGCTATACAGAAAGAAAAAGACATAAAGGAAGAAAAGGTATGCAAATCATAATGTAAACTTAGAAAGTGACACATTCAGCATATTTACATTTTAGGAAAATAAATTGCCTGTCAGCCAAATTAGCCTGAATAACTAAATTCTTTAAAAATACATGTGGGTATCTAGAAAAGGAGAAAAAATAGGTTTGAATCGTTTTGTTTTGTTTTGTTTTTTTAAAGCTTTATCTATAGGGTAACATTATAGAGTAGATTTATTTTTGTTTTCCCAGAAAGATAAAGACTATGGAATGTGAGCAAATCCTTGTAGAATAAAGTGAGGCAGTAATTGTTTTCTGGAAGTGTTAATCACTTCACCTTTGTTTCTGTTGGATTTTTGTTTTTATTTTCTCTTTTTCTTTAGTTGAATGAATCCAAGTCTGATAGCAAGGAAAGATCCAAGAAATCTTCAGTGTCAGATGCTCCAGTTCATATCACTGCAAGTGGTGAACCAGTTCCCATATCTGAAGAATCTGAAGAGCTAGATCAGAAGACATTCAGCATTGTAAGTAGTAGACTTGCTGGTTATTAGTAAGAATTCATACAATATTTTAATTGTGGCAATTTTATCTTCTGGAGCTTTTAATATAGAAGTATATTTGAATTGTAGTTCAGATTGATAAAGGCAGTAGATTTAAATTTTGAAAGTTTTCTTAAATTTAGAATTAACTTGGAAAAACTTTTTAATGAAAACTTAATAAAGACTCATTTAGGGAATACTTGGAGCAAACTTTTTTCCCTTCAGCTTTAGAATTATAAACTTCTATGTTCCTGAATCTTTTATCTTCGTAACATTGCTGCTTATCTACAGTGAAGGACTACCTTTTTTCCCAATCTTTTATAGACCAGTATTCTTAGAAAGTACAATAAAAACAAATAGTGGAAATATTTAATTAGAAAAGTGAAAATAAGGGAAAAATGCAAAATCTAAGCCCTGTTATATTACTAGGTTCAGTAGACTGAATCTATTACTAGATTCGGGTTTCTAATTTCTGTACCTGTTCCCCCTATGGACTAGTACAGGTTCATAGGCCACTTTAAGTAACACTTGTCTAAAAAATACTGGGTTTACATGCTTTTGTGTTCATCAAAGTCAGAGAGGATCTATCTTGGCCTCTTTCCAAATGAGTTATTTATTGGGTATAATCAAGAACCCAAAATAGTCTCAACTGTGAAACTAATTGTGATATAAATTTTGAGGAAAACTTTATAGTGAGATTGCAGTGTGGCAAAACAGTTATGTGTAGCAATTGAATGTACTGGCTCTGGAGCCAGAGTGCTGCTATTAGGAAAGTAAGTATGATGATCAGAAGAGTTAATACATGGGAAGTTTCCTGCTAGTGCTTTGCTCAAAAAGTTAGTAGTGGTTGTGTTGGATGTTGTTATTGAATATAGACATGCCAGCAGACTGTTAAAGGACTAAAAAATCCAGATACAGAGTAAAATCAGGAGGAGTAGTAATGTTACTAGAGAAAAAAGACTGAATGATATGAGACAGGTACAAATTATCCTTCAGTAAGAGATATGTTATTATCGCTAGCACCTAAAGGGAAAATTTGTAGTCTGATATAAATGTATCTTACTTACATACAGTTACTATATGCACAAATACATGTAAATATAAATTCATATGCGAGTCTTTCCTCTTTGGGGCGCCTGGGTGGCTTAGTCGGTTAAGCTTCTGACTCTCAATTTGCCTCAGGTCATGATCTCAGAGTCATGAGATAGAGCCCCGTGTTGGTGTCTGCACTGAGCATGGAGCCTCCTTAAGAGTCTCTCCCTCTCCCTTCTCCTCTGCCTCTCTCTCTTAAGCATGTGCATGCTCTCTCCCTCTCTCTCCAAAAAGATAAATAAAATCTTAAAAAAAAAAAAGAATATTTCCTCTTGAGGATCTCTAGAACCTGAATCTTTGTCATCTTAAGTCAGTTTTGTTGCTAGTATTAATCAAATGCTATACTTGAAAGATGGAAATTTTCACTTCTAAAAACATGTTTTTGTTTACCTCCTACACCATTCTAGATGCTCAGGTTACCTTCTTGTACCATTTTTTTCTACTTCGTACCCTAACTAGAGAATGTTGATCATTGAACCCATTTATTCATTCGTGCCTGCTAATTCCATGGCATGCCCTAATACAGCTTCAGGTGTTTTTTGTGTTCTTTAAGTATAATAGTTCCTGCCTCAGTTTTTTTCTCCTTCTCACTTTTGGCTGTTTACATCCGTCCAGTCCCTAAGAATGCTGGAGACAGTCAGAATAAGCTACTCTTGTTCATGTCTTCCATCTTACTTACTTAAACGTATCTCTGGACTTTCATTTTTATCTCTTCAGGTTTACATGCTGGGGCTCCTTAGCATCTTTTTAAGGATAGCCTTTCTGTTTGTGACCTGGTTCTTAATCTAGCCTCTCTCCATTTTCTGTTGATTTTTTTTTTAAAGCCTCTCTATTGGGTGGGAATAGGAAGGTGGCGGTGTGCTTTTGCTTTTTGAAGTGAAGACTGAACTCTGTTGAACTGCTCCCCTTACTCTGCCTATTCATTACTGAGTTAGGTGAAATTGTACCTCTTGCCACCTTTCTTTGCCTACATTTCCTCCGTAGCGTTCTCACTGGTTCATATAACTGCTGAAATGGAAAACTTCCTGTTGTGCCCAAAGCATGAGTTTGTTCTCCATGAACTTTGATGATTGAGCTTTAAATCGCTTGTATTAAGGAGAGAAGAATGGAATAGTTTTAAACATGGACTCTAGCCAGACTTTCTGAGCTCGCATGATTAGGATTTTACTGCTATATAAATTTTAGTTGGAAGTAGCTCTGATTATTAAATTCAGTGGCCTTTTCTTGGTCTTCATTTTCCTTTATATCTTTGCCTAATTTGACACCTCTTTTTTTTTTAATTTTTTTAAAGATTTTGTTTATTTATTTGACAGAGACAGACACAGCGAAATAGGGAACACAAGCAGGGGGAGAGGGTGAAGGAAAAGCAAGCTTCTTGCTGAGCAGGGAGCTACACATGGGGCTCGATCCCAGGACACTGGGATCATGACCTGAGCCAAAGGCAAATGCTTAATGACTGAGCCACCCAGCCACCCCTAATTTGACACCTCTTGATTTTCTTTGTGTCTTATTGATTTATCTCCTAAATGTTATTATAATCTAAGAGTTAAGAAAGAGTACAACCTTTGAGGTCAGACCTGGGTTTAACATCAACCTTTGATGTCATTTAACTCTAAGCTTTAGTTTCCTCGAAAAAATAATGGTTGCAAAGGTCTACTACCAGCATCAAATGAGGTGACTTTACACAACACATAGCTTCTGATACCTAGTAAGTGCTTTGTAAATATTGGTTATCATTGCTCCAATTCCCAACTTCAGGCGTTGGGTTTTGGTCCATAGATTTTAGTCATGAATTCTTCCTTTTTTCTTTACCGCTATCGTCATTGAACAAATCATATTGGCTCTTCCATACTACTTCGAGCTACAGCTATCTCTGCCCTCAATTATTTCAGTAGCTTCTTAGCTGTTTTTCACTGCTCCCACTCTTCTTGTGCTTATACCCTTTTCGTTCCTCAGGGCATACTCCACACAGCAGCCAGAGTGATAATGACTGTTACAGAGAGGGTAAAGTCACCCCCTCTTATTTTTTTGCTTCAATTCCTTGAGTGGCTTTCCCTCATTCAAGATGAAAGATTCATGATAATAGGCTAAAAGATGTTGCATCTGGTTTATTCTTCCCATCATCTATTGCTACTTCCCTCACTCAGTAGGTTCCAGCCACACTGGCATTTATACTATTCCTTTGAACTTATAAATTTTAGTACATATGTATTTGTTCTTTCCTCTGCTCAAAACAGCTTACTCCATCATTTTCTTTAGATATATGCTCAAACATCACTCTTCTCTGAAGTCTTACATGAAGTAGAAATCTCTCTTCTTGTTTTATTTTTCTTTATCACAGTTGTCACCATCTAACACACTGCATCTTGTTTATTTATTGGCTATTTTCTCCTATGAGAGTACAGGTCCCACAAAGGCAAGCTCTCTTTTATTTATTGCTCTATTTCCTGGGTCTGGGACAATGCTTAGAACATGGTATGCACTCAAATAACATATGTTGAATGAATCATTTTCTAGCAGAATATAAACTACCAAAATTGAGCAAGAAGCAGGAAATGTAGAGAACAGATAGGAGTAATGCCAAAAATTAGGAGAAGACAACAGGCCTGGCCGAGTTCTGATTTTAACTGAAAAGCATGTATTTCTAATATTATTTAAATTATTCCTGACAGAAGATGGATAACTTCAAGTGATTTGGACAAATAGGTCAATAAAATAGAATAAAATACTCAGAAACGATTCCATACATATATAGACACTTAAAAGGACTAGCCTTTCCATAGCAGTGATCTGAGGATTTCCTCTTTAAATCAATAGCGTTGGTTCAGCTAAATATATTGTCTGTAGTTGATCTATCCTTAACATTCTGGGAACTAACTCAGCTTTGCTACTTCAGGGTATCATTATTGTTCATTTTAAATTTGTTTTGCATTTGTATACATTAATTAAAATGTATGTACAGTTTGCTTTTTTAGTAATATTCTTATTTTACTTTTGCTTTAAGGTTATAGCTTTTATTACACATGTTGGACTTTAAACTGAATCATACAGTTTTTGATATATCATCCTTTTCTTGGCATACCAGTGATATGTAGGCCAAGGAAAAGGTTGGTTGCTATCAAGCATCCCCAGTTCCCTGACCAACCAAAATATAAGAGCAAAATTCATTAGCTACTATCCTTTGTCCCAAAGGTTTAGAAGAATAGACAGTTTATACTTATAGCTATCTTCATTTTAATAGTTTTGCCAGCATATTTTATTTTATGAAGATCCTTATTTTTTTACATTTTATTCTATATTAGAGTGAATCTAGGATACTAAGTTGTGTTCTGATATATATTGTTTTTTAATATTCTGTGTTTAAGACTGCTTAATGATGGGTTACAGGGTATAAAGTAACCATTTTTATAGAAGGTAAATAAACCCACAGCTTTTACATACATAGATTGAATTTAAATGATAATGGAAAATCTTACTTTCTGAAGAAAATCTAAGAGAAAAAAAACCCTGATATTTAAGAGCTGTGATGCAAGCTTTAATGCTTATTTTAGCATCAGTGCTGTGTTTACTCACATAGATGTCATCGAAGGAAGTAGATCTTTGTTGAATTCTTATTTTTAATACATGTTCTTATTTTCCCATTTTAAAGTGTAAAGAAAGGATGAGACCTGTCAAAGCAGCTTTGAAACAACTTGATAGGCCTGAAAAAGGCCTTTCAGAAAGAGAACAACTGGAGCATACTAGACAGTGTTTAATAAAAATTGGAGACCATATCACAGAATGCTTGAAAGAGTATACAAATCCTGAACAAATCAAGCAGTGGAGAAAGTAAGTGATGTACTTTTCAGGAAATATTAAATCTGTAATTATGTAACCATCTATTTGTGTCTTATTATTTCAATTTATTTTTCTTATTCTGAAGGTTAGGTAACAATAATGTTTAAAGAGGTAAGCTGAGGGTGACTGTTTTCATTTTTTTCCTTTAACTTTAAAACTTTTTATTTGTGAATGATTGCTTAATTATACATGATGATAAAACACAGGTGGCACCTCTTCCTTTAAACACAAAATAGTAAAGGGTTGCCTGGGTGGCACAGTTACATGTCTGACTTCAGCTCAGGTCAAGAACCCAGAATCCTGGGATTGAGCCCTGAGTTGGGCTCCCTGCTCATTGGGGAGTCTGCTTGTCTCTCTCCTTGTGCCCCTCTACCTGCCTGTGCTCATGTGTGCTCACTCTTTCTCAAATAATTAAAATCTTTAAAAAAAAAGAAAAAGAAAAAAATGTCGTGAAAACTGATTAAAATTCAGGCTGCATTTTATTTTTTTTTTTAAGATTTTACTTACTTATTTGACAGAGAGCGAGAGAGAAATTACAAGTAGGAGGGAGAGAGGAGGAAGCATGCTCCCTGCTGAGCAGGGAGCCTGGTGTGGGGCTCGATCCCAGGACCCTGAGATCATGACCTGAGCTGAAGGCAGAGGCTTTAACTCACTGAGCCACCCAGGCGCCCCTACATTTTATTTTTAGAAATTTCTACAGTTCACCAGTAATAACTTTAGAATTTTACAGTACCAAAACATTTATTGTTAGATAAATTTAGCAACTCATCTTCTATTTATAAGTATACAGCCTGGTAAAGCCTTGTAAAAATTAATATTTTCAAGCAGTATAAAATGCAGATTTTTACTTTCCCCTTTATTTTAGAAGCAACAGCAACACAGTTGGTCTTAAAATTGTAAATCTGAGCTGCTATAATAATATACAAATCACTTAATGACTACCAGATCCAAATCAGCATTAAGCTACTAGACAAGTTAGGAGTACTACAAAATGACCACAACCCAGTCATATCAATTTATTAGTCTCTTGATTTCCTTGCTCCATGCAGTGCATCTACACATCAAAGCAGAAAACTGTAATAATGGCATATTTCTGAAGGACTGATGATTACACTAGAGATTCTACCCTTGTGTCCTTTCACCTTAAACTCAACCAGGACCCATGTTAGAGAGAGGAGACAGGAAGTTGATTATGATCACTAGGCTTTTGAAAACAAATTTTACTGAACTGTTATGTCTGAAGACACTGAAGACTTCCATGGACAGTAATAATAGCCTAAAGTCATGTGCCTGTAATATCATGGAATGATTCCTGGAGTTGGCAACAGAAGACATCTTTGGTCCCCATCTTGGCTAATTATTGGCTTTGTGATCTTGAACAGTTACAGAATATCTCTGAGCCCACTAGTAATCATCTGCAAAATAGCATCATCTGTACTTGAAACCCTTTATAAATGATATATAAGGCACTGCATATTTTTCAACTGAGTGATAATGATAAGATATATTATGAGGAGGGGTGCCTGGTTGGCTCAATCCATTAAGCATCTGATTCTGGATTTTGGCTCAAGTTGTGATCTCAGGGTCCTGAGATCAAGAATTCTCCCTTTGCCCCTCCCTCTGTTCACACACTTTTCTCTGTCTGAAATAAATAAAATCTTTTTGAAAAGAAGATATGAGGAAGGAGAGGAAATAATCCTAAAAATAATCCTTAAGTACTGTATTATATTGTCTGGCTTAATCTTTTAGTTACAGCTGGAATATATATATATATACTCAAGTTTTAATGCTTTCCTTAAATACTGTAAAACAAAATTCTATATATCTCAAGCTCTTTGTTCATATGATGACTCCCAAACCACAGAACCATAGAACAGGGATACAGTAAAGTTCAATTATATATATTTATTAGGCTTGAATGGAAATATAGCCATATTCTCTTTTTATATTCAAGATCCAAATTTAAAGTTTTTCTGTTAATGGCTTCCATACAGTTGCTCTTTAACACATTCTTTAGGACCCTTCTTAAACAAGCTTAATCCACATTATCTGATGGTATCTTTAGTCAGACTACTAACATAGCTTGTTTATTTTATAGTAATAGGAACCATAATATGAGTCCTTTTCTGATTTGTAAGTGTACATCTCTTTGGTTTCAAATTAGGATGGATTACTACTTTTCACTCTAAAAGATTATAAAATGAAGGGATTTGGAAGAGAAATAAAAATGTTTAGTTTCATTGGGGTCTTATTCATATGGGGGCACCTGGCTGGCTCAGTCTTTGGAGCATGCAACTCTTTTTTTTTTTTTTTTTAAGATTTTATTTATTTGACACAGATATCACAAGTAGGCAGAGAGGCAGGCAGAGAGAGAGGAGGAAGCAGGCTCCCCGTTGAGCAGAGAGCCCGATGCAGGGCTGGATCCCAGGATCCTGAGATCATGACCTGAGCCAAAGGCAGAGGCTTTAACCCACTGAGCCACCTAGGCACGCCCCAAGGGAGCATGCAACTCTTGATCTTAGGGTTGTGAGTTTGGTGTTGGGTGTAGAGATTACTTAAAAAGATTGGAGTCTTAGCCATAAAGTTTTTAAAAATTCTAGAAATAATGTCCTTAGACTTTGTTTCACAGAAGGCCACGTATGTGTGTATGTGTGTTTCTATCTAGAGGTTAGGGGTTCAATGAAAAAGATAAATTTTTTCCACCAGACTAATTTTCCTGTTGTTCTTCTAGAAACCTGTGGATTTTTGTATCTAAGTTTACGGAGTTTGATGCAAGAAAATTACATAAATTATATAAACATGCTATTAAAAAACGGCAAGAATCTCAGGTAAATTAATGCATCATATTTTTTCCTTTAGTTTATGTTATTAAAACTGAGACATTCTTCTGTATAGAAGAATTCAATTAATAAATGTAGAAGGAATGAAGGAAACAGAAAACCACTGTTAGAGCACGATAAAAGTTGCTGCAGGTAGGATCTTCTGAAGGAAGCTAAAATTAGTTGGCATGAAAACAACATATTGGCATAGTCTTAAAAGTATTTCCTCCAAGTGTTTAATAACCACCTTAAACATTTGATGAAGGTTAATATCATAAACGCTCAGTACATATCCTAAGGTACATCACTTTTGTGGAATTCTTGGCAAAAATGCATACCTTAGTTTGATCATGAGGAAAATATCAGACAAACCCCAACTGAAAGATGTTCTACAGAATAACTATCTAGTACTCTACAAAAGTGTCAAGGTCATCGAGGACAAGGAATAAAAACTAAAAAGCTGTCCTAGATTGGAGGAAGCTAAGATAACATGAAAACTCATTGTTAATATGGGATACCAGATTGGGTCCTGGAGCAGAAAAAAGACTTTAGTGGAAAAATGTAAAATTTGAATGAAGGTTCAGCTCATAGTATTGTCCTAATGTTAAATACTCATTTTTTTTAATTAGTTTTGCTTATGCCATGGTGTTATGTAAGATATTAACATTAGGAGAAGGTGGGTAAAAGGCATATGGGAATTCTAGGTACTATTTTTGCAGCTTTTCTGTAAGTCTAAAATTCTTTTGAAGTCAAATTTTTAAGAAACTCATGGACACATAGTGTATGCTTTAGAAAAGGTATCTGGAAGTGATACATTTATACATTCTAATATATGAGGACTTCTTTCAACATCAGGATTTTCTTTTTAGGGTGTTTTTTTCCCCCAATTTTGTAAGGGTATTTGAAGCCACTTAAAAAATTCTTACATATGTGCATTTATTTTAGCAAAATAATGACCAGAACAGCAACTTGAATGCTCAAGTGATTAGAAATCCAGGTAAGTGTTACTAATTGTTTTAGAGACTAAATTTAAAAATTGTTTTCCTCTTAAAGGTGTGTTTTACATAATACATACCCACATTTTTATATCAAATCTGTTACCTTAAACAGTAATCCTTTTTAGCTTATTAACCTTTCCATAAATCAACCTTTTGTCAGTTTCTAGAACCTATAGAATAATTGTTAAAGGGAATGTATTTTCTAAAAATAATATTTCAGGGGTGGCCTGGGTGGCTCAGTTGGTTAAGCATCTGCCTTTGGCTCAGGTCATGATCCTAGAGTCCTGAGATCAAGCCCTGTTTTGGGCTCCGTGCTCAGGCAAGGAGCCGCCTGCTCCCTCTCCCTCTGCTGCACCCTCTGCTAATGCTCTCTCCCTCTTTCGCTCTCTCTCTCTCTCAAATCTTGAAATAAATAAAATAAAAATATTATTTCTAGTAATGTGTTCTACTGTGCAAGAGTCACAAAAGTATAGTCTGAGAAGAAAATGGGCCTTAAATTTTTCAGTTATATTATTACACATTTCAGAATACGGTAACCCCTTTGTAGGCCTTACTATATATACAGCCTTTATAGACAGTTTCTAAAGTCTTTAACTGTCCGTTGAGCAACTGATTTTGTTTTTCTAGAATTGAAATAGGGGTTCTTATAATCTAACAGCAAAGTTACTTTGGTTTACCATGGTTTTGGGGGGGGGGTTGTTTTTTACGTCATTAACCAAAGCTGTACTCTTTTATCTAACAGATGTGGAAAGATTAAAAGAGAATACAAATCACGATGATAGCAGCAGGGACAGTTATTCATCTGATAGACACTTATCTCAGTATCATGATCATCACAAAGACCGACATCAGGGAGATTCTTACAAAAAGAGTGACTCTAGGAAAAGACCCTATTCTTCTTTTAGTAATGGTAAAGATCATCGTGACTGGGATCATTATAAGCAAGAAAGCAGGTAAATTGGACAATTAGTTTTGAAATTTTGCTTATTCATGTCTTTTTTTTTTTT
The DNA here is from genome assembly GCA_002007465.1 of Ailurus styani. NCBI lineage: Eukaryota > Metazoa > Chordata > Mammalia > Carnivora > Ailuridae > Ailurus > Ailurus styani. The sequence continues at coordinate 2,000,774 of LNAC01000031.1, forward strand.
TTAATTTACAATACTCAACTTTATCAATTCAGTATTCAGGTAATCATTTCAAATCCTAGGTGAAATAAAGGTGTTTGTTTACAAATAAAAAAATGATACATAGTACTTTTTGTTAAGATTGAGAACTGGATTTCTATAAATTTTTTAATTCTAAATTTAAAATCAGAGTGCAATCAGAGATGAAAGTGTAGGGAGTCCTATAATAAGTTGTAGGACTCATTTTTGTTGGTTAGTTTTAGGAGAATATTGGCTCAAATATTTTTTAAAATACAATATGAGAGTAAAATAAAATCTCAGTGGAATGTGACTGAAATTTGATGGGGGGAAGTTTTGTGTTCCATTAAAAAAACGGGAAAAATTAACTGATGTGAAAACACTTTATTGAGTTTAAACTTAATCACAACAGTCTGGGAAGTCTTGAAATCAGAAGTTTTCTCTGTTGTTATTATTGGAAGACTTTAGTAAACAACCTAATACAATAACAACAAAATACATTTTACTTGGTAAAGGAATATTTTAATCAGTTAGTTATAATTATGAAAATCAAAAGAAAAGACTGAAAAGAATAAGTAATGATCAGAAATAGAGAAATTTAATAGATTTTCTTTGCATTTTAGTGGTGCTCACTGTAATAATTTCTTCTGTAATAGAAGCACTGTCATAATATAAATACACTGGTTATAGAGTGGCTCTTACAATTAGAAAAGGGCACACAAAATGAAAAGCTCTATTTGTAGTAGTAAATTTTTATAATTTCACAGGCTTATAGGACATAATTTATGTTATAACAACAACCTTTCCCCAACTAATGAAAATTCCCTTCAAATTAGTTCACAGACTGCATTTTAGAGGTTTTTATTTTTATTTTTTTTCTGTTTAGAGGTTCATAAAAGGCTCTGATTTCAAGGGTATTCTAGATCATTATCTTAATCCCCAATTCCAGATAACTAGGATGCATTAGTACAATTTTTACATAGAATAAAAAGTAGCAACTAATTGAAAAATGGGCATGTGAACTAAGTGAAATAATTCAGAGAATGACAAATACCATATGATTTCACTTGTGTCTGAAATCTTAAAAAAAAATGAACAGAAAAACAAATAAGTCTCATAAATATAATGAACAAACTGATGATTGCCATGAGGGAGGGAGGAGTTGGGGGGATAGGTGAGTTAAGGAAAGGGGATTAATAGGTACAGATTTACAGTTATAAGTTGTGGGGATATAAAGTACAGCTTGGGAATAGTCAAAATTGTAATAACTTTGTATGGTGACAGATGGTAACTACACTGAACCATGGTGAGCATTCCATAATGTGTATAATTTCAAATCTCTATGTTGTACACTGAAACTAATGTGATCAATTATGCTTTAACTAAAAATAAAATTGTATTTAATAGTTAAAAAATAATTAAAAAATACAGTGGGCATATAAAATTAAATGCTACCTGAGGTATTCTCTTGGTTCACTTTAGTTTTGTGAATTGAATCATTTTTCCAACAAGGAATGCAGAGATAGGTCCAATGACCGAAGCTCACCGAGGAAGTTTTTATAGTGAAACACAGAGCTTATATACGATTAAGAGGATGCCTTAAAGTATTTTTGTGTTTTACTTTTTAATAATTATTTTATTTGGAAACTTTTAATTTGCATTAATTTAATCCCTGATTTATCTTTTATTAGGTATTACAATGATAGAGAGAAACACAGAAAACTGGATGATCACAGGAGTAGAGATCACAGGTCAAATTTGGAAGGAAGTTTAAAGGATAGATCTCATACCGATCATCGTTCTCATTCAGATCATCGGTTACATTCAGACCATCGGGCAAGTTCTGAATATACACATCATAAATCTTCCAGGGATTATAGGTATCATTCAGATTGGCAAATGGACCACAGAGCTTCCAGTAGTGGCCCCAGATCACCACTAGATCAGAGATCTCCTTATGGCTCCAGATCTCCATTTGAACATTCAATTGAACACAAAAGTACACCTGAGCATACCTGGAGTAGTCGGAAAACATAACAGAAACTGATACTTTGTCTTTCTGGACTTTTCTTTTAGCCATATGTCATAAACCAACACAGTAATTGCCTTACATGACTTGAAAGATATAAACAGATCTTCTATCAGTAGCAGTATTGTTACTTCTTTCCAGGATGCAAGGTCTATTATCCCAACAGAAGAGAAAATATTTTTATATTTAAGGATTATGCTGCACTGTACTACAAATGCTGTAGTACTTTTTTTTTTTCTTTTTTAAAGAAATGGAAAATGTTTACTATTACAGGGACCTCAACACTGCCCTTCCATATAGGCTGGATAAAACTGTTTTTAAGTCAGTGATTTTAGACTGACCTCCATTTAAATTATGTTTGTATATGAACTTTACTCTGACCTGTGATCATGTTTCAGGAAGGAATGAAAGAGAGTTCTTTTCTTAATAAAGAAAAAACACTCAAGGACTTTGTTCACTTTCCAAAGCTACTTGTTTACATTGTACACTGCGACCACCTTGCCGCTTTTCATCACAAGCTTGAATATTTAAATTCTGTACTTATATCTGTAAAATAGCCAGGAATTTCCTGTTTGTGATCTATTATTATGCCTTTTTACACATACACATACACACACACAAATGGCTGTAAATTATTGTAAATGGATTAAATGAGCTTTCCTTACTTCCTTTCCCTTCTCAGGCTTTTTTTGACTGTTCCTTTCCCTACCAACTCAGGCCTTCTTATCATTTAAAAATATCAGTGTAATAACACTTTTTAATGATTTGTCTGATGGAATCATTGTTTAGAATGTAAAAAATGGGGAAAGGGGCCACTTAATTCCATTAGTCCTCTTTTTATATTGACTATTTTATTAGATACATGTTATTTCTTTTTTTTCTTTTTTAGTAAATATTGTGTTTGTAGTAACAAACTGGTGAGATTATATGTAAAATCTAAACTGCATGCTCTGGAAACATTTTTTTCAGATGCATTTGGTTTAAAAGGGTAGGTGTATGAACACTTTTCAGAATCCAAAATGGCCAAAAGTTATTGTAAATCCATTTGTTTTCCCTTTTCATGTGGGCAATAATGTCAAATGTGCTATGCAGCCAGGTAACATTTTAGATAAACTTGATTGACTTTTAATATAAACTGTTACAATGCACACTGATTGTATATAAAAACCTTATATATGACAAATTAAATTTAAGAAAATGGATATGTGGGCTCCTGTAATTTTCTGCTGCATTCTTATTCCCTCAAGCACTTAACTTTTTTTTTTTTAAAGTGGTAATGTTTAGCTACCAGGAAAAAGGTATTTTGGTAAGCAATTAAGTATTGTTAATGTGTGGCACTACAACTAAATCTATTTTGAAGACTGTATGAATCTATGAAGTAAAATTGAGATCATAGAAGTTTTTGTTGGACTCTTGTTGGCTTCCTGCAGATTTTATTTTAGAATGTCTATATTTATTCACAGATTTTTATTTTGTTATATTCAGTGGGAATTTTTGAATCATGTGGCATACATTCTTGGATGTATGCTGTGCTATGGTGAATTTGAATCTTAACTTTGACAAATATAAGTATATGGTATATGCTTATAATATTCTTAAATGTGTCCCTGTTGATTAACTGTGGGAGCAGTCTACAGAAATTTATCTGTAGGTGGATATATTTTTTAAACATTTACCTTTTATCCATTTAGGTCTAAAATTTTATGTGTACAAAACAAAGCTTCCTCCCCCCCCCTTTTTTTGGAGTAGCGATACCTCTTTTAGTTATCCTAAAGAATAATAATCTGTTTTTTTCCTGGCATATCAGATAACATAGGAAGAATAACTCAATTTTTAAACATTAATTTATAATTAAATATAAAAGTGATAAAACAGTTTAGTGCCAGTACACATTTTTAAGCTTTTCCACTTTTTTCCACATTTATTATAAATGATTCTTCCACAAGATATCATTTAACAAAAAAATACAATACTTAAAGAAATTATAATATTAACACAGTAAACAGATCAGGGTTGACATTTTTAATTCATTTTGTAGCTGGGATATTTGCATTATATCCTATTGTACAGATTTCATAGAAGAACAATATTAACATTTTGAGACAATGGAATGGCTCTGATTTCTTAACAATGCCACATTTAGTTGAATATTTCAATCACCTAATTAGTTGAGTTGAATGAAAAATCTAAAACTGTATGTAACATTAATTGATGGAAAATATGTTCATTATTTGTAAGAAATCAGCAATCCTGTAGAAGAGGAATAAGCCATAAACTTAATAAGACACAATTGAGAAGAACATTAGTACATAGGTATAACAGGGAGCATTCTCTATAAAATATGCTTAAATTTTGTCTTTTACATGCTCATTCTGCTTTGCTATTTTTATCCATTTGTGTTTAAATTTTCAAGGGTGACAGATTATGCATAGTACTGTACCAGTTAACCTCCACTTTAATAATATACAATAAATGATTCTTATTAAAAGCAATGGCCTCTTTGCTTATAAGGAAAATATTCCTTGTTCAGGATATGTTAGAAAATAATTTTAGACTGGAAAGCTGTGGAAAACTGGAGTGTGAATGATTCATTAATTTCAGAGTAAGTGGCTTAATAAAATAAACCTTTATAGTTGCATGAAACAGAAGATTTCATATATGATCATTTCTGTAATCCATTTTTGTAGTTAAATAATGGAAGGTTTGTATAGATACACTGACACTGATTTCATTTCTGTGAGATTTAAAGAATACGCACTGGAGTAATTAGCATAATTCCTATTTTCATTATTCTGTTTCTGACTAAATAATAATGGAGTTTTAGATTTGTGATTGTTTTGCAAGGAGTATAGTGATTTGAGGGTTGGGGTAGGCGTGGAAAAACAGCTAATTTTTAAATATGGGATTCTTTTGGACTTACCCAGCTTCATTTGAAATTATAATATGAACTCATAAATGTGGCTTGATTGTTAAAATTTTAAGTAACTTGTTACTGAGCACATAATGCAAAAAATATTTTTAAATATTTCTAAGCTGATATTTAAGCATGTTAATACAAACAACTATCAAACCCATTACTGAAGGTCAAGACTCAATTTAAAAATACAGACAAGTCTATTACATATAGCACTTGATGCAAGATTTGTGAAAAAAATGTTTAAGGGCAGGCAACTAGGCATAATACAACAAAAATATCCTGAGGCAAAATAATGTCAAAAAAACTGTGTTAAAGTGCTTAAGTTTCTAAATTCAGACATTTAAAACAAAACAATTGAAATTATATTTTCTCTTGACAATGACTACAGTAATTGATTTGGTAGGTGCTTTATGCTAATTTTTTTCTTTTTTTTAAGAACCTAATAGATTGATTTTATTACAGGAAATCTTCAGATTCTTGATAATGAAAGTCCTTAGGATAGGAAATACTAACTACATTAAAGAATGAAAGATAAGATTATTTGGTAAAGTAAGATTAAAATATACTTCCAGATTTTTTCCAAATATCTATACAAATTCTTCAGTGGGGCTTCATGTGCCATATTTTCTATCCTAAAGGGCCATTAGTCACTTTGTCCTTTAATTAAAATAAGACAAAAAACCACCAAATTTAGCCCATCTTTATTTGAAACAAGATTGGTAGTTCAAACTCCCAAATGAATAAGATACTTCTAATTCTATGTCCCAATCTACATTTGAGCCTGATTTAAATTTTAAAATTGAAATGGTATAGTCTCCAAACAAAACCTGAGCTCATAATGCTTCTCTTAAATGAGCTAAAATGTTGATTGCATTGATGGACCTACATTATCTGCCAAAAGTGTGGATTGCATTGTAGTTTTATTATTGTTGATTACTGTTAGTTTTCCAATCTGTTCACCTGTGGAATTGATCTGGCACTCATTGTTTTTTTCCTCTTCTTACCTTGCAAAAGTTTGCTTTGTCTCTGGTGTTCTTCAATTTCACTATGCTGAGTGTAGGTGTGGTTTTTATTTTTTTAAGATCAGGTCTTGCCTCAACCAATTCTTTCTACTTTCTGGAAACCTGTGATATTATTGTCATAATATTTTTTGTTTCTGTCCTCTGTCTCACCAGCTGTCCTATTTTTCCTTTTCTTTCCATTTCTGTGCTGAATATCTTCAGCTTCTACTACTCCCCTGAACTGATCTCCACTTAGATATCTAATAGGTATCTAATCTTAAAATTCGTAAAATCAGACTCAGCCCTTCTCCACCAATAACATTTAAAAAAAAAAAAACAACTGCCAATGTTCTATAATTTTTGATAGATGAATGGACTTGGCAATCATAACTTAATAATATGTGGTACTTCACCCCTAGCTATTTCTATTCTTTCTGTCTCACACTACTCCATTGTTTAGACTACCCCCAAAGAATACTTCTGGGACTTTGCATTGTTGGTCACTCAACCAAGATTTGTACAAAACTTGTTGCCTTACTTAAATAATTCAAGTCTCTGCTCACATGTCACATCAAGTCTCTAAACTGGTGCCATGCCCCTATTCTTTTCCTTCTAGCACTTACCATTACTTGACTTTGTTTTTTTCATTTGTCATTGGCTGCCTTCTCACGAACACGTACTTCCATTAGGGGAAGGACTTCATCTTAATTCACTGCTGTAACCCCAGCACCTAAAACAATGAATGCCTCGTGTATCAATTGCATTTTTTTTTCATTATTTTGGTTCTTTCCCAGAAATGCTATGTCTCATAAGTGGGAAGCATTATTAAACTTTTTGTCTTTCCATTGTTACCTGATCTGTTAGTATATTTGGAAACATTTATATGCCTTATCAGTATTTCTATTACTAGAGTCTTTTTACTATCTTTTGCTTTTTAACTAACAATCACCTGAAACATAGAGAAATACCTAAGTCTCATCTAGAAATTAAAATAAAGGCCTCAAGTAATATGATTTTAGGGATTTTAATATTTATTTTATTGACTTGAATAAAACAGGTTAATTCCTCTCTTAAAATACTATGCTTCTATATAAATGAAAAACTTTTTTGTAATTTATGGCTGCTTAGGAAAGATAATGATACTTTTTGTGAAGAGATATTCAGAGATGTGGTATGTAATAGAAAAATATAAAACATTTTGATTTGTCTGTTCTTTATCTTTTGATAGAAAATACGTCTTTAGGTGGCATGATAGGCTTTTTCTACTCATAAGGAAAGATCACAACTTGTAAAAACACCATAAGGCAAGAGAAACATACTGCATTTCCAATGTCTTTAAGGTGAAATAGCCCAAAAAGAATTCCCTCTCTGGCTAGTTTTTGGTATTTTCCCGTTAAAAATTTAGATCATGTTTATGTAAGGAAAATTCATCCTTTTTAGGTATACATTGTAATAAGCTTTGACATATTACACAGTTCAACCATCAACATATTTAAGATACCAAAACCTTTCCAGCATGCCAAAAAAGTTATCCCACACTAATTTCCCATTACCTACTCCCCAGCAACCACTGATTTGTCCCGATAGTTTTACCTTTTCCGTAACGTAATTTAAAGGAGTCATACAAAATACAGGCCTTGAGCCAACCTTTCACTTAGTATAATGTTTTTGAGATTCATCTGTGTTTTTGCATTAACAGTAGCTCATTACTTTTTATTTATTTATTTTAAAGATTTTATTTATTTATTTGACAGAGAGAGAGATCACAAGTAGGCAGAGAGGCAGGCAGAGACCAAGGAGGAAGCAGGCTCCCCGCTAAGCAGGGAGCCCGATGCGGGGCTCAATCCCAGGACCCTGAGATGACCTGAGCCAGAGGCAGAGGATTTAACCCGCTAAGCCACCCAGGCGCCCCTCATTACNGCTTGTTACTGAGCACATAATGCAAAAAATATTTTTAAATGTTTCTAAACTGATATTTAAGCATGTTAATACAAACAACTATCAAACTCATTACTGAAGGTCAAGACTCAATTTAAAAATACAGACAAGTCTATTACATATAGCACTTGATGCAAGANACAGATTTTTATTTTGTTATATTCAGTGGGAATTTTTGAATCATGTGGCATACATTCTTGGATGTATGCTGTGCTATGGTGAATTTGAATCTTAACTTTGACAAATATAAGTATATGGTATATGCTTATAATATTCTTAAATGTGTCCCTGTTGATTAACTGTGGGAGCAGTCTACAGAAATTTATCTGTAGGTGGATATATTTTTTAAACATTTACCTTTTATCCATTTAGGTCTAAAATTTTATGTGTACAAAACAAAGCTTCCTCCCCCCCCCTTTTTTTGGAGTAGCGATACCTCTTTTAGTTATCCTAAAGAATAATAATCTGTTTTTTTCCTGGCATATCAGATAACATAGGAAGAATAACTCAATTTTTAAACATTAATTTATAATTAAATATAAAAGTGATAAAACAGTTTAGTGCCAGTACACATTTTTAAGCTTTTCCACTTTTTTCCACATTTATTATAAATGATTCTTCCACAAGATATCATTTAACAAAAAAATACAATACTTAAAGAAATTATAATATTAACACAGTAAACAGATCAGGGTTGACATTTTTAATTCATTTTGTAGCTGGGATATTTGCATTATATCCTATTGTACAGATTTCATAGAAGAACAATATTAACATTTTGAGACAATGGAATGGCTCTGATTTCTTAACAATGCCACATTTAGTTGAATATTTCAATCACCTAATTAGTTGAGTTGAATGAAAAATCTAAAACTGTATGTAACATTAATTGATGGAAAATATGTTCATTATTTGTAAGAAATCAGCAATCCTGTAGAAGAGGAATAAGCCATAAACTTAATAAGACACAATTGAGAAGAACATTAGTACATAGGTATAACAGGGAGCATTCTCTATAAAATATGCTTAAATTTTGTCTTTTACATGCTCATTCTGCTTTGCTATTTTTATCCATTTGTGTTTAAATTTTCAAGGGTGACAGATTATGCATAGTACTGTACCAGTTAACCTCCACTTTAATAATATACAATAAATGATTCTTATTAAAAGCAATGGCCTCTTTGCTTATAAGGAAAATATTCCTTGTTCAGGATATGTTAGAAAATAATTTTAGACTGGAAAGCTGTGGAAAACTGGAGTGTGAATGATTCATTAATTTCAGAGTAAGTGGCTTAATAAAATAAACCTTTATAGTTGCATGAAACAGAAGATTTCATATATGATCATTTCTGTAATCCATTTTTGTAGTTAAATAATGNTTACTAGAGTCTTTTTACTATCTTTTGCTTTTTAACTAACAATCACCTGAAACATAGAGAAATACCTAAGTCTCATCTAGAAATTAAAATAAAGGCCTCAAGTAATATGATTTTAGGGATTTTAATATTTATTTTATTGACTTGAATAAAACAGGTTAATTCCTCTCTTAAAATACTATGCTTCTATATAAATGAAAAACTTTTTTGTAATTTATGGCTGCTTAGGAAAGATAATGATACTTTTTGTGAAGAGATATTCAGAGATGTGGTATGTAATAGAAAAATATAAAACATTTTGATTTGTCTGTTCTTTATCTTTTGATAGAAAATACGTCTTTAGGTGGCATGATAGGCTTTTTCTACTCATAAGGAAAGATCACAACTTGTAAAAACACCATAAGGCAAGAGAAACATACTGCATTTCCAATGTCTTTAAGGTGAAATAGCCCAAAAAGAATTCCCTCTCTGGCTAGTTTTTGGTATTTTCCCGTTAAAAATTTAGATCATGTTTATGTAAGGAAAATTCATCCTTTTTAGGTATACATTGTAATAAGCTTTGACATATTACACAGTTCAACCATCAACATATTTAAGATACCAAAACCTTTCCAGCATGCCAAAAAAGTTATCCCACACTAATTTCCCATTACCTACTCCCCAGCAACCACTGATTTGTCCCGATAGTTTTACCTTTTCCGTAACGTAATTTAAAGGAGTCATACAAAATACAGGCCTTGAGCCAACCTTTCACTTAGTATAATGTTTTTGAGATTCATCTGTGTTTTTGCATTAACAGTAGCTCATTACTTTTTATTTATTTATTTTAAAGATTTTATTTATTTATTTGACAGAGAGAGAGATCACAAGTAGGCAGAGAGGCAGGCAGAGACCAAGGAGGAAGCAGGCTCCCCGCTAAGCAGGGAGCCCGATGCGGGGCTCAATCCCAGGACCCTGAGATGACCTGAGCCAGAGGCAGAGGATTTAACCCGCTAAGCCACCCAGGCGCCCCTCATTACTTTTTATTATTAAGTGCTGTTCTTCCTATTGAATGTTCTACAGTTTATCCATTCACTAACTGGGTTTCCAGTCGTTTGGCCATTATGATTAAAGATTTAATAAACTGTCACATACAAGTCTCTGGATAGGCATATTCCAAACTTTGGATGTACTTTGGAGTAGGACTTCTAGGTTGTATGGTAAAGTACATGTTTTATTTTATAAGAAAACTGCCAAACTATTTTCCAAAGCAGATATGCCATATTATGTTCCCACCAGCTATAGATGAGAGTTCTTGTTACTCTTTAACCGTGTGAGCATTTTGTATTGTAGGGTTTTTTTGTTTTTGTTTTTGTTTTTGTTTTCATGTAGCCATTCTGGTAGGTGTCCAGTGGTAACAAGTAATTTTCATTTCCCTAGTGACTAATGGTATTCAACATCTTTTAATGTGTCATTCTTATTTCTAGTCTTAAGAATTTTTTCCAATTTTATAAGTAGAATTGTTGATAAAATTCATGTATCAAATAAGCTGCAAATATTTTTTTCTAGTCTATGGCTTGTCTTTTAATTTTCTTAACAGTATCTTTTGAAATGCAGAATTTAAGATTTTTTTATAAAATCCAGTTTTCCCCTTTTTTCTTCTGTGGTTCCTTCTTTGTGTGTAGAAATCTTTGCCTAACTCAAGATCACAAAGATTTTTCTCATGTTTTCTTTTAAAAGGATTATACTTTCAGGAATTACATTTAAGTCTGTGATCCATCTCAAGTTGATTTTTGTATATAATGTGTGGTATGAACAAAAGTGTATGTGGGGATGTTTTTAGTTTTTGATTTTGTTTTTTGGATATCATTTGTTGAAAAGACTATCTTTTTCCACTGAATCTTTCTATTACCTTATTGAAAATCAGTTGTTCATATACAGGTGGGTCTGTTTCTGGGCTTCCTATTTTGTCCTATTAATTTATATTTCTGCCTATGCCAACAACACTCTTGATTACTGCACTTTAAATAGTAAATTATGGGAGCACCTGGGTGGCTCAGTCGGTTAAGCAACCGACTCGTTTCCACTCAGGTCATGATTTCGGGGTTGTGGGAGCAAGCCCCATGTCGGGCTCTGTGCTAAGCGCAGAGTGTGTTTGAGATTATCTCTCTTCCTCTCCCTCGGCCAACCCCCCCACCTCCACCTTGCACTCTCACACTCTCTCTCTCAGTAATAAATAACAATCTTTAAATAAACAATACATTATGAAATCAGGTGGTGTGAGTTTTAATTTTGTTCTTCAAAAATTTTAGGGCCTTCTAAATTCCTTTGCTTTTCCACATATGTTTTAGAATTGTAACTTTCTACCAAGAGTCTGCTAGGATTTTGATTGAGAATATATTGAGCATATAATCAATTTGAAGAATATTGACAGTTTTTGACTTAGGAACACAGTATGTATTCCATTATTTATGTCTTTAATTTCTCTCATTGTGATTTTTTTCACTATACAAATCTTGCTACATAAATTGTTAGATTCATCCCTTATAAATTCTTTTTTTAATTACAATTTTTAAAAGATTTTATTTATTTGAGAGAGAGAGAGCATGGGGAGGGCAGAGGGAAGAGGAGGAAAAGAAGGGAATCCCAAGCAGACTCCTAGCTGAGTACAGAGCCTGATGGGGGACTCAATTCCACAACCTTGTGATCATGACCTGAGCGGAAACCGGGAGTCAATGCTCAGTTGACTGAACCACCCTGGTATCCCTTTAATTTCAATTTTTAAGTATTTATTGATTTTTGGATTTAATCTTTTCCCTGTGACCTTGCTGTACTCAATGGTTAGTTATAACAGCTTCTTCCAGATTTGAGATTTTCTACGTAGATTATCATATCCTCTGTGGAAAAAAGTTTTATTTGTATCTTTGGAATCTTCTATGCCTTTTTTTTTTCTTCCTTGGCTTAATGTACTCCCTAGGACCTCTTTCATAATGTTGGTAAGAATAGGCATCTTACTCTAAGAATTGCCTTATTTCCATCTGGGGTAAACTCATTCTTTCAACACTGAGTATGGTAGTAGCCATAGCTTTTTTTGTATATGACCTTTATCCCGTCAAGGAAATTCCCTTCTAATCTTAGATTTCTGAGTATTAAAAAAATAATTTTTTAAAATATTTTTTAAATAACCACAAGTTCTTATTCTTGGGATATGTGCACCTGTTGTACAAGTTCTTAAATCATAGAATCAGATTGGAGACTGCCACCTTCATTACCTATTCTACATTTATTTTTTCAGAGTACTTTTTATCAAAGAAACCATCAAAAAACAACTTGTAAAGTAGTGGGATCCAATGGTGAAATTGAATTGAACTCTCTCAAGCCTCTGGTTAACATTTTGGACAGATGGACATTATGAATGTGTTCCTTTCAAAAATTTAACAATTCCTGTAGCACTTCTGTTTCTGCTGCTTTTGCAAAGTATAGCACTAGCCTCGTGCACAGTCATCCTTTAAAAATCCTTTAAATATTAACTGATTTCTTATTCTTTTTTTTTTTTGCTTAAATTTATTTTTAAGTAATTTCTACTCCAAACATGGGACTCAAACTCATGACCCCAAGATCGAGTCCCACGTTGTAACTGAGCCAACCAGGTGTCTGTAACTGATCTATTCTTATTGCTTTATGCACTCTTTCTTCTTGTCTAATATATGGTTCATTTAGATAAGCTCCCCTTGGGGAATCTTGTTATTTTTTAGAATTCAGTTCACTTTGTTGCCTGGTGACCTCTACTGTCTAATGGTTTTAAGTAAAACTATGATTTTTTTAGATTTAACTATTTTTTCTTGTTAGAATAGGAGGAATGTACTCTTATAAATGTATCCTAAGAAGAGGCATTCTAAAATGGGTTTTTTAAGCCAACTTTATTGAGGCATAATATATACCCTACAGTAAATTGCATGCACCATGTGTGCAATTTGGTGAGGTTTGAGAAATGTATACATTAACATAATCGTGATACAGAATATTTCCAACACCCCTGAAGTTTTTATTGTACTCTTCGCAATCTCCATACTTAAACTGTAGCCTAGGAAACCACTTACTGATTGGCTTTATATAACTACAGATTAGGTACGTCTGGCATTTAATAAGTAAATTAGTGAAATCACACACTTTTTGTCTGACTTCCTTTGCTCAATAAAGTGTTTTTAAGATTAGTTCATGTTGTTGCCTGTATCTGTAGTTCATTCCTTTTTATTGCTGTATAATACTCCATTGTATGGATCTACTGCTCACTTAATGGGTTTCCATCTTTTAGCTAATATGAATGAAACTTCTATGACCATTCCTTTACAAGTTGTTTTGTGCATATGTTTTCTTTTCTTGGATAAATACCTTGGAAAAGAATTGCTAAATCATATGATAAACACTGAACTTTTAAAGAAGCTGTCAAACTTGTACAACATAGCTCTACCATTTTACAATACATGAAAGTTGCACTTGTTTTGCATCTTTGCCAGCACAAGCTATAGTGGTTTTTTTAAAAGGCTAAAATCATAATAGTTATGTAATGCAGTCACATGGTTTTAATTTGCATGTTATTGATAACTAATGATATTGATCTCTTCATGTGCTTTTGGCTATTATATGTCTTATGTGAAATACTTACCAAATCTTTTGCCCATTTGTAGTTGGATTATTTGCTTTCTTGTTATTGACTTGTAAGCATTTTTTCTGTGCTATTTTTAATAGATTATGTTTTTTTGATAGGTTATATTTTTTAAGGCAGTTTTAGGTTCACAACAAAATGGAGAAGCTAGAGATTTTGCATATGTTTGCTGTCCCCACATATGCATAGCCTCTCACATTATCAATATCTTCTGTAAGCAATTTAAATATAAGTACAAGTCTTTTATTAGATATATGTACTATAAGTACTTTTTCCAGATCTATAACTTGCCTTTTTTTTCAGTAATTTTCAAAGAACAAAAGTTTAAAATTTTAATGAAGTCCATTCTCTAATTTATTCCCTTAATATTTCATGCATTTTGTATCCCATCCATATAAGAAGCTTTTGTCTACCCTAGAGTCAAAAAGATTTTCTTGTGTTTCTTTTTCTAGAAGAGTTATTTAGCTCATTATTCCATTTTAAGTTAATTTTTCTGTATGATGAGATCTAAGACTTGGGGCTCATTTTTTCCTCTGTGTGGACATCCAGTTTCTCTGGCATCATTTCCAGAAAAGAAGAATTTTCTCTACTGAGTTATATGACTCTTTTATATTAAAAAAATCAGTTGACCATATGTGTGCATCTATTTCTGTATATTCTAGTGACTATGTATCTATCCCCATGCTAAAATAAAATAGTCTTGATTACTATAGACTCTTGAAGTCAGGTAGTAAGAGTGCTTCAACTTTGTACATTTTCCAAATTGTTGTGGCTGCTCTAAGTCATTCATATTTGTTGACCTTAAACAAAAGAGCCAGCTATTTTACCAGCAAAATGAGTTTACTCAGGAATAGCAGAGGAATTGCATTTCAGGACAAGCAAATTATGGTAGACCAGAGAGGCATGTCTGGAGAACAGAGGAGAGGGGCCTGATTTTACAGAAGAAAGGAGGAAGCTGAGAGGGCTGTTTCAGAGTTCTCATTGGCCGGGCTGTTGCTAGATAAGAAGAAATCTTTCCTTCCCACTGCTGGGGTATGTAAGTTTCCTGCTGGGAACTGCAAGGTATGCTTTTTAGGGTGACTAACAGTACGCGAAAGCTCCCACTTCCTGGGTTCCCGATTCCATCTTACATGTTTCTTTTGTTTTCACATTTCCCTCTTCTGATTAAGATCTTTCTCAAAACATTGCTGCTCAAGGTTAGATTTTTGAAATTTAGTGCTTTTGTCCCTTGGTGCCAGGAAGGACATTTACTGCTTGTCCTGTTCCACCTCAGAGGAAAATGCACAGATTTCAAACTTGTGAGGCCACATTTGAGTAACAAGGAAGGTAATGAGGGAGAACTCTTAGGCATTTCCCTCTGAGGTCTATATCTTATTAAGTTGGAAGCATTGGAGAACATCTGTAAGTGTTGAGCTAACAGCACCCTACTGGGTGCATCACTTCTGTAGAGATTTGACAGGCAGCAGGTGCAAAATTTAAAAATTATTACATAGAATAATGACCCCAGTTTGTATGTATGTAATAGTTCTAAACCATGAGCCAGACTTGAAGTCAACCAGCTAAAGAGCATGCATGGTTATGGATAGAAAAAGGTTGAAATAGGGATGAGAGCATCTGGCTCTAACAGCCAAAACTGATTGGTCTTGGGATCAAACAGAAACTGCTTACAGATAAAACCAAGGGATCCCTGACGACATGAGTAGGTCAGAGTTTCTGGTCACAGAAACTCTAGTCAGAGAGGTTTCCTCTTTTTTGCAACAGATTGGGTCAAGAATGTAAGGAAGGAAATAAGGTAAGCAACAGTGAGGAGAAGGTAAACAACCCTGGTTCTGTCATTTTGGGGAAATGTTCTCTCCTTCATCTGTTTCAATGCCTAGAAATCCATTTTCAGGCCACCAATTGGTGTGCAGGTCCAGTCAGGGTTTGGTGTTTTTTTTAGATCCAACACATGGATCCAAGAGTTGATTCCTTGGAGTTCGGCTGCTATAAGGGTAGGTTAACAGTACTTGAGAGGGGACTTTCCAACAGAGTTGCACTATGAAGTCTTTCTGGAGGTATCTTTTCCAATAGACAAAATCTCTGAGATGCAAGGTGAGATGTTTAGGATCTTTGTCCCCTCGGGCATGCTGTATAAAGATTGTTCTACTAAAGCATGGTTTAACAATCAGGCGTTCATGACATCATCAAAAGGAATAGACCAGAGACCAAGAAGGATTAATGGCAGTGCCTTTGGCCAGGGTATTTGAAGGGTTTCTGCAAATTTTGCTAATGAGGTCTTATTTACACTGTTTTCATGTTTGAGGATTGAGGGCCATAAGCACAGTGAAAGTATTATAAAACTGGCCAACCAACAGCACAGACCTGTCAAAAACTTGTCCAGTGAAGGGAGTTCCCCCATCACTATGAAGTTCCAGGGAGAGTTCTTCAGGTTGGAATGATCTTTTCTAGGAGGTCAAGATCTTTTCTTGTTCTGAAATGAGATGCTCCAAATATCAAACCTCCATTCGTGACTAGAAAGTGCTTGGGAGCAGCATGAACAGGTATTCTTGAATTGTATTTCGGCAGGAGGGGTAGGCAAGCAAAGCAGGCACTATTTGCAGCCTTACTAATACATCCCCTTCACTGCTGATTCAGAAAGATTATCATTTTTTCAGTATGCCAGTGATTCAATGCATGGATAGTAATCAGTAATGGGATATTTGGAGTCTCTGGCAGGACTGGATTACTGTTTGGCCTAAGCCAGAGTTTTCTTTTTTTAACCAAACTAACAATTATTAGAATTCCAATACTGTTTTTCCTTTTCTAGGGCTAATTGCCGGGCATCTCTAGTCAACTTTTCAAAATTATCATTTGAAGGAATATCCCCATGGACCATGACAGGAGTTTGGCTGTTGGTTCCTTTGAGAGCCGTGTACTTTGTGGCATTCCAGAGGCATCACTATTGTCCTGTAGTTTTGCTGACGGCTAAAATGCAAACCCAAGTAAGACAATTCAGACTGTTGGGCCAAGGTAGCCAAGAACAGAGGTACCTTCATGACTTCCAAAGCAGTTGGAATAGCATACTCAGCATAATATTTACCATTTTGATCCTTTTAAATAAGAACTGTCAGTACAAAATAGTCAGTGTTAACCAAAGGAGTTCCCTCTAAGTCATCAGGCAGGAGCAGGAGGTGACCTGTCAGAGACAAACAGTCCTGAGGAGTACCATCCACAGAAAAGGGAAGGAGGGTGGCAAGGTTAAGATTATGTGAGGAATGGGTACGTGTAATGAGAGTTCAGGAAGGAGAGGGAAATAGGATGTCCAAGGGCGGGGTATTTTTTAAGTTTTCCTTTAGAGTTTTGTTTTATTTCTAAAGATCTTGTTTTTTATCTTGTCAAAGAGCAAGAGAGAGCACAGACAGGGGGAGTGGCAGACAGAGGGAGAAGCAACCTTCCTGCTGAACAGGGAGCCCAATGCAGGACTCGATTCCAGGACCCCAGGATCATGACCTGAGCTGAAGGCAGGTGCTTAACCAACTGAGCCATCCAGGCATCCCTCCTTTAGGGTTATAAAGATGAAATCATCTTGATCTTCCTAAATGATAGTGTCAGGTTTTTAGTTTTGGTTTGTTTGTTTGTTTTTTAATACAGTAGCCCATTAACTGAGAAAACCTTGTAAATGGCACTTGGTTTTGGGTTTGAACAAGTTCAAGATGCATATTTGGATCTAAATGTAGCTCTTGTTCTGAAATTAGGTGCCCCAAATAGCAAAGTGTAGTTTGAGCAAACTGCAATTTCTCCTTGAAGACTTTGTGTACCTTTAAGACTAAAAGTTTAACAGGTGGATGCTGTCTTCCATGTGAAGAGACCTGAGAAGGGGAGCAGAGAAAGCAAGTCCTTGGCATATCGTCATAAAGCAGAGCCTCCAGGTAACTCTGTATCATCTAAAACTGAAGGCTTCCAGAGAGCTTAAGTTGGTAACAATCTTTCTCCCAGTGTCCTAGCTTTTGCAGTAATGACATGACCAGATGAAGTTTGGCTTCATTTCGGGGACTTCATTTGTTGAAATTGCAAATTAAGGATTTTAGTGAATTTCCTTTTAGTTAAACCACCTAGGGTGAGGGTGAGCAGATGTCCTACCTTAACTGAAGCTAGAGTGGACATAATTTCCCATTTCGTCCTGGTCATTTTAACTAGAAAGAAAAGATCTCAGTTCAGCCTGTTAATGAACACAGAGTTGAAGACTACCTGAGTGGATTCAACAATGGTAGAAGGCCAGAATTTTCCTTAGAAACAATTTGGAGTCAACTGTAATAGTTGTGTATAGGCTCCCTGGGTTTCTGAGTGCAAACCTGAATCTTATTCCAGTCAATAGGTTTTGGGAAAGCCCTAGAAATTGCCAGGTGAAGTTGCTTAAGTGAAGTTGAAGTGATTGCAAACCTGACCATATAACAAGGCCGGGGATTGGTCTCACATTTGCAGTTCTAGAGATTTTCCGGAATCGTCCTGCTTGGCTGTTTTCCTTCAGTGCTGGGCTTGGCCTTTGCCAACGAGCATGCAGTGAAGCCTGAGAAACCAGGTTGGTAAGTCCAAACAGCTATGTTAAATTCCTCAGCAATTAAAAAAAAGATTATTTATTTATGTGACACAGAATGAGAGAGAGAGAGAGAGAGAGAGTAAAGCACAATCAGGTAGAGCGGCAGAGGGAGAAGGAGAAGCAGACTCCCGGCTGAGCAGGGAGACGACATGGGGCTCCATTCCAGGACCCTGGGATCATGACCTGAGCCTTTGCTTAACTGATTGAACCACCCAGGCACCCCTCCCTAGCAAATTTGTGGGAATCCTTGCTTACTTTGGGAAAATCTTTAGTCCAGGGGACATTCGAAATTAAGATTTAACATTAGAATCTTCATAGGGTCTAATTTTAAAGGGGCAGGTTCTAATGGGCTCTGAGGAGGAGGACAGGGTGGGGTTCTGAGAAAAAAAAGTTCAGCAAGAGAGCTGGAATGAAGAAGTGAAAGGAGGTGCGCAGAGTGGAAGAGCAAAACTGTGGGGGTCGAGGAAATGAAGAGGCCTCTGAGGGCTTTTTATCTTTTTTCAGTGGTTTATTTGCCTGGGTCTGTCCTTATTTCTTTCCTTCCTTCCCTCCCTTCTTTCCTTTCATCACTACACTCTTTTTTATGTTTGCTTTAATTGAAGTATAGTTGACCTACAACTGTATTCCCTTCAAGAATACAATATATTGATTTGACAATTATATACATTACTCATTGCTCACCGCCCTAAGTGTAGTTACCATCTGCCACCATACAATGTTATTATAATTTTGTTGACTATATTCTCTATACTGTATTTTTCATCCCCATGACTTATTTATTTTTTATTATTTTTTTGACTTATTTTATAACTGGAAGTTTGTACTTCTTAATCCCCTTCACCTATTTTGCCCATAACCCTATCACCCTCCCCTCTGGGAACCACCTGTTTTTTCTCTGTATTTATGAGTCTGTTACTTACTGTTCATTCATTTGTGTCATTTTTTAGATTCCAGATATAAGTGAAATCATGTGGTATTGGTCTTTCTCTGACTTATTTCAGTTAGCATAATAACCTCTAAGTCCATCCATGTTGTCACAAAAAAAGATTTCATTTCTTATAGCTGAGAAATATTCTATTGTGTATATGTGTGTGTATGTATCTATAAGTATATATATACACACATATATGTGTATATGTGTGTATATATATGTAGATACATACACACACATATATATATACATATATATAAAGCAAACCTTCTTTATCCATTCATCCCTTGATGGACACTTCAATTGTTTCTGTATCTTGGCTATCATAAGTGATGCTACAATTAACATAGGCATGCACCTATCTTTTCAAAATTGTGTTGTCATTTTCTTTGGGTAAATATCCAATAGTGGAATTACTAGGTCATATAGCATTTCTATTTTTAATTTTTGAGGAACCTTGTACTCTTTCCATAGTGGCTGCATCAGTTTACATCCCACCAACACTGCAAGAGGATTGTCTTTTTTATACTAGCCATTCTGCCTAGTGTGAAGTGATATATCATTGTGGTTTTCATCTGCATTTCCCTGATAATTAGTGATGCTTAGGATATTTTCATGTGTCTGTTGGCCATCTGAATGTCTTTTTTGGAAAAATGTCTGTTAAGGTCCTCTGCCCATTTTTTCATTGGTTTATTGTCTTAGTGTTGAGTTATATGAATTCATCATATATTTTGAATATTAATCCCCTATCAAATATATCACTTGCAAATACCCTCTGCCATTCAGTAGATTGCCATTTAGTTTTGTTGATGGTTTCCTGACTGTTAAAAAGCTTTTTAGTTTGACATAGTCCCAATTCTTTTTTTTTTTTTCCTTTTGTTTCCTTTGCTTGAGGAGACAGATTCAGAAAAATGTTGCTAAGGTCTTAAGAGAGTACTGCCTATGTTTTAAGGTCTTACATTTAGATTTTCGATATATTTTGACTTTATATCTGTGTATGGTACAAGAAAGTGATCCAGATAAATTCCTTTGTATGTAGCTGTACAGTTTTCCCAACACCATTTATTGAAGAAATTGTCTTTCCCCCACTATATATTCTTGCCTCCTTCATCATAGAATAATTGATCACACAAGTACGGATTTCTTTCTGGGCACTCTGTTCTATTCCATTGATCTGTGTGTTTATTTCTGTGTCCATACCATTCTCTTCTGATTACTGTAGTTTTGTTGTATAATTTGAAATGTGGGATTGTGGTAACTTTTTCATCTTTGTCAGTATTGTTTGGTTATACATGGTCTTTTTAAATTTCATACAAATTTTAGGATTGTTTTAGTTCTGTGGAAGATACTCTTGTTATTCTGATAGGGATTGCATTGGATCTGTTGATTGCTTTGGGAAATGAGGACATTTTAACAATATTAATCCTAATGCACGAACATGATATAACTTTCCGTTTATTTGTACCTTCATCAGTTTCTTTCATCACTGTCTTACAGTTTTTGGAGTACAGGTCTTTCATTTTCTGGATTAAATTTATTCCTGAGTATTCTTTTTGCAGTTGACTATGGTTTCTTAATTTCTCTTTCTGATAGTTCATTATTAGTGTAAAGAAAAGCAAGTAATTATTATGTATTAGTTTTATATCCTACAAATTTACTGAATTCATGTATCAGTTCTGATAGTTTTTTAGCATTTTCTATATATAGTGTCATGTCATCTGCAAATAGTGACAGTTTTACTTCTCTACTGATTGCGATGCCTTTTATTTCTTGTCTAATTGCTGCTAGGGCTTCCAGTACTGTGGTGAATAAAAGTGAGGAGAGTGCACATCCTGGTCTTGTTCCCGATCTTATAGGTTTATGTTCTGTGGGTTATGATGGATGCACGACATGTATCCATCATTGTAATGCCATACACAATAGTTTCACTGACCTAAAAAGTCTCTTTGCTCTGTCTTTTCATCCCTCCTTTCTCTCAACTCCTGGCAACATTGATCCTTTTACTGTCTCCATAGTTTTGCTGTTTCTAGACCGTCACAGAGCTGGAATCATACAATATGTAGCATTTTCTGAATGGCTTCTTTCATTTTGTAATGTGCAACTTAGTTTCTTCCTATCTTTTCGTGGCTTGATAGCTAATTTCTTTTTAGTGCTGAAGAAAAAACTATTTCTAGATAAAACAGTTCAGTTATCCCTTCACATACTGAAGGACGTCTTGGTTGCTTTAAAATCTGGGCAATTATGAATGAAGCTTTCGGATAAACATTCATGTGCAGGTTTCTGTGCAGGTTTCTGTATGGACCTAAGTTTTCAACTCATTTGGGTAAATATCAAAGAGAGCATATGGTAAGAGTATGTTAGTTTTGTAAAACTGTCAAATTGTCTTTCAAAGGGACTCTACTGCTGTGCATCCTCCCTAGCAGTGTGTGAGAGTTTCTGCTATTCTATGAACTTTTCAGCATTGGCGGTGTCAGACTTTCAGATTTTGGCCTTTCCGATAGGTGTGTAGGGATAGCTCCTTGTTACTTTAACTAACAACTATATCCCTAATAATGTAGGGTGTTGAGCATCTTTTCACGGGTTATTTTTAAATTTTTCCTTTTTTCACTTGCACATCTGGATTAACAATGAGTTTGAGCATCTTTTCCTATATTTCATATTCCTTTGAGTTTCTTCTGTGAATTGCCTGTTCATATAGTTTGCTCGTTTTCCTATTGCTTTTCTTATTCTATTGTTGATTTCTTAGTGATTCCTATTATTTCTTTGGGATGCTGGAAAATTAGTCTTTCACTGGTTGAAATTATTTTAACTATCTCCTCCCACTTTATTATCTATCATTAACTTTTACATGGTATCTTTAATTGAATAAAAATTCTTTTTTAAAGATTTTATTTATTTGAGAGAGAAAGTGAGCAAGGAAGAGAGAGAACATGAGCCAGGGGGAGGGGCAAAGGGAGAGGGAGGAAGTAAGATTCTCCACTGAGCAGGAAATCAGACATGGGGCACCATCCCATCCTGGGACTCCACGATCATGACCTGAGCTGAAGGAAGATGCTTAAACTGCTGAGCCACCCAGGCGCCCCTGAACAAAAATTCTTAATGATAATCAAATCCATTGTCTTTTCCCTGCCTTATGGTTTGTACTATTGAACTTTGACTATGTCCTTTATCTGTACATTAGTCACAAGATACTCTTCTTCATTATCTTTTCACTTTTTATGGTTTTAGATTTTACTTTTAAGTTTTTAATTAATTTGGAAACTACTTTATTCAAGGTTTTAGGTAAGGATATAGTTTCATTTTTCTCTGTATTGTAAACTAGTTTCTGTGACACTGTATGATAATAGTCTTTCCTATTCCTATTGATTCATGGTGTAACTTTTGACCTATATCAAGTTATTATGTAAACTTAAGGAATTTTGTGCTATATTGTTTCAGTCATCCAGCAGTCTGACACTTTATTACTGCGTTACAAGAGTGTTACTACATGGGAGGGCAAAGCTACCCTCTTTACTGTCCTCAAAAGTGTGTGTCTTTAGGCAAATTATTTTTTTCTTTGTACATTATTTATATAGGCTTTAAGGTTTCTAACTAATTTGTATGAATTAAAAAGATACAAGGAAAAATATACATTTAATGCAAAATTTCTCTGGTTGGTTTTGTTTTTTGGTCTATGCAAATAATTATAAAATAGTTAATGACTCCATTATAGTGATATGTTTACAGTATATTTATGCCAGTGTCAGAATTACACTGAAATTCACTGAATTACAGTGAAAATATCTTATTATTTTAAGTTGTCCTATTTTATACTTGTTACATATTTCAGACTTAAATATATGCATAGATTTAGAAGTCTTGATTTGTAAAGAATAAGAGTCAGAAATTAAAATTTACTTCATTTATTTTACTTACTATAATAAGAAAATAGAGGAACAAAAGGTAAACTGACCTGCCCAAGTGGATATAGGTTAATTACTGGTGAAGTCAATAGTAAATACATATTTCTTTTATTTTTAAATACGTATTTCTTGGCCTTTTTATATAGTTCTGAACATATCTATGATTTATTTGCCACTTAGTCTTTCATTCAGTTATAACAAAAGAAAACATGTTTGGCAAAATAAATTTTTCAGGTGATAAGCATTTTTTTCACATTATTTTGTTTCTAGATGACCCTCATTATGGGGTTAAATTTTCTCGTTTGAGACAACAGTACTTTTGATAAATTTGAGCAAAATTGAGAGTGGAGGTCTGACATGAGGGAGATAAAACATCTGCCATGCAACAGGCACTACTGTTTGCCTGTCAGGGACATTTTTCCTCTTTCATTCTTGCTATCCAAGTCATAGCTGAGTAGTTTGCCTCATTTCACTGGGGAAAGGGGGAGCTACTGCTGGCTCCAGGGTAAATCCCAACTGAGCTAAACCAATCACTTGTCCTCCTTTCCTTCTACCACAGATTGGGTTAGGTATATGCAAATGCACATACAGGCATACAGTGCTGGCTGATGAATTATGAGGGGAAACCCAGTGTGGAGACTTCTGAGAAAGATACCTGTGTTGATAATAAAAAACACAGGAAGAGAAGCCCGTGTTCTGCTACATGATGCTTCTCTCAGAACAGCAAAAGCAACAATGCAGTGATGAAGGACACTATCTCATGTCAGACCTCTTTTTCTGTTAGAAATCCTTAAAAATGTACCAATTCGATCTGTTCTCATCAACTGTTCGCCCTTAGCAATCCTACGGATCTTCCCCCCTTTAAGTACATTGTTTCAGTGGATGTTTTTCACCTCATTGTCCAGTAACGGTGACCTCTCCCAAATGTTTTTAGAGTCCAGTTGTCTGCTAGCACCTTGAACTCTGCTTATTTTTATCAACCTGTTTTCCTTCCTCAAACCATCTCTCCTCACCTCAGATTCTACATCGCCCATTTTCTGGTCAGTAGAATTCCAGTTAATTATGGTTTTACTCTAATAAATTACTTTATTACTAATTTACTTTAATAATTATAATTACTCCAATTATAAATGATTTGAAAAAAAGACACACAAGCAAAAACAAACCACCTCATCTATATTTCTTCAGTAATTTTAGCATTTAGGTGAATATTTAGGATGGAATTCAAGATTGTTTTTTGCTATTCTAGAAAGAAGGGGGCAAAAATAAAGGTTTACTGGTGACTACCTGCTGTCATAAAGGGGGTTGGAGTCCTCACATTTGTGGTTGGGCTTCTCACCTCTTTTCCCCCTTCGAATGAACTTTTCTTATGTATAGGATATTTTTTTAAACCATCACCTTTCTCTCCCTCCAAGAATGCAGAGAGTTCCAAGGAATCTTCTCTATTTTAATTCTAGTCTTTGAAGCTATAAAATGTCAACATAAATAGGCATTCCTTTTTTTTTTTTCAGAGTGACTTTTTTTTTTTTTTTTTTTTAGGG
>LNAC01000031.1:2025772-2074266 GCA_002007465.1 Ailurus styani
CCCAGGCGCCCCCCCCTTTTTTTTATTAACATATAATGTATTATTTGCCCCAGGGATACAGGTCTGTGAATCATCAGACTTACATATTTCACTGCACTCACCAAAGCACAAACCCTCCCCAATGTCCATCACCCAGCCACCCTATCCCTACCCCGCTACCCCACAGAAACCCTCACTTTGTTTCATGAGATTAAGAGTCTCTTATGGTTTGTCTCCCTTCTGATCCCATCTTGCAAATTTGCAAATATCTTCTCCCATTCTGTCAGTTGTCTTTTGGTTTTGTTACCTGTTTCCTTTGCTGTGCAAAAGCTTTTGATTTTGATGAAGTTCCAATAGTTCATTTTTGCCCTTGCTTCCCATGCCTTTGGTGATGTTTCTAGGAAGAAGTTGCTGCGGCTGAGGTAGAAGAGGTTACTCCCTGTGTTCTCCTCAAGGATTTTGATGGATTCCTATCTCACATTGAGGTCTTCTCATCCATTTTGAGTCTATTTTTGTGTGTGGTGTAAGGTGATGGTCCAGTTTCATTCTTCTGCATGTGGATGTCCAATTTTCCCAACACCATTTGTTGAAGAGACTGTCTTTTTTTGCCTGCTTTGTCGAAGATTAGTTGACCATAGAGTTGTGGGTTTATTTCTGGGCTCTCCATTCGGTTCCATTGATCTATGTGTCTGTTTTTGTGCCAGTACCATACTGTCTTGATGATTACAGCTTTGTAATAGAGCTTGAAGTCTGGAATTGTGATGCCACCAACTTTGATTTTCTTTTTCAACATTTCTCTGGCTATTCGGGGTCTCTTCTGGTTTCATACAAACTTTAGGATTATTTCATTTCTTTGAAAAAAATTGATGGTATTTTGATAGGGATTGCATTAAATGTGTAGATTTCTTTAGGTAGCATAGACATTTTCACAATATTTGTTCATTCAGTCTATGAGCATGGAACATTTTTCCACTTCTTTGGGTCTTCCTCAATTTCTTTCATGAGTACTTTATAGTTTTCTGAGTACAGAGTCATTGCCTCTTTGGTTAGGTTTATTCCTAGGTATCTTATGGTTTTGGGTGCAATTGTAAATGGGATTGACTCCTTAATTTCTCTTTCTTCTCTGTTGCTGTTTAGAAATGCAACTGATTTCTGTGCATTGATTTTATATCCTGACACTTTACTGAATTCCTGTATGAGTTCTAGCACTTTTGGAGTGGAATCTTCTGGATTTTCCACATAAAGTATCCTATCATCTGCAGAGAGTGAGAGTTTGACTTCTTCTTTGCTGATTCAGATGCCTTTTATTTCTTTTTGTTGTCTCATCGCTGAGGTGAGGACTTCTAGTACTATGTTGAATAGCAGTGGTGATAGTGGACATCTCGGCTGTGTTCCTGACATTAGGGGAAAAGCTCTCAGTTTTTCCCCATCGAGAATGATATGTGCTGTGGGTTTTTCATAGATGGCTTTGCTGATATTGAGGTATGTACCCTCTATGCCTACACTGTGAAGAGTCCTAATCAAGAAAGGATGCTGTACTTTGTCAAATGCTTTTTCAGCATCTATTGAGAGGATCATACGGTTCTTGATCTTTCTTTTATTAATGTATTGTATCACACTGATTGATTTGCAGATGTTGAACCAACCTTGCAGCCCAGGAATAAATCCCACTTGGTCGTGGTGAACAATCCTTTTAATGTCCTGTTGGATCCTATTGGCTAATATTTTGGTGAGAATTTTTGCATCCATGTTCATCAAGGATATTGGTCTGTAGTTCTCCTTTTTGATGGGGGTCTTTGTCTGGTTTTGGGATCAAGGTAATGCTGGCCTCATAAAATGAGTTTGGAAGTTTTCCTTCCATTTCTATTTTTTGGAACAGTTTTAGGAGAATAGATATTCTTTTTTTTTTTTGAAAGATTTTATTTATTTATTTGACAGAGAGAGACACAGTGAGAGAAGGAACACAAGGAGGAGGAGTGGTAGAGGGATAAGCAGACTTCCAGCCCAGCAGGGAGCCCGATGCAGGGTTTGATCCCAGGACCCTCGGATCATGACCTGAGCTGAAGGTAGACATTTAATGACTGAGCCACCCAGGCACCCCAGGTATTAATTCTTCTTTAAATGTTTGGTAGAATTCCCCTGGGAAGCCATCTGGCCTTGGGGTCTTGTTTTTTTGGGAGATTTTTGATGACTGCTTCAATCTCCTTACTAGTTATGGGTCTGTTCAGATTTTCTATTTCTTCCTGGGTCCGTTTTGGTCATTTACATGTCTCTAGGAATGCATCCATTTCTTCCAGATTGTCAAATTTGCTGGTGTATAGTTGCTCATAATATGTTCTTATACTTATTTGTATTTCTTTGGTTTGGTTGTGATCTCTCCTCTTTCATGGATGATTTTATTAATTTGGGTCCTTTATCTTTTCTTTTTGATAAGTCTGGCCAGGGGTTTATCAATCTTATTAATTCTTTCAAAGAACCAGTTCCTAGTTTCGTTGATTTGTTCTACTGTTATTTTGGTTTCTATTTCATTGATTTCTGCTTTGATCTCTATTATTTCTCTTCTCTTGCTTGGTTTAGGTTTTCTTTGCTGTTCTTTCTCCAGCTCCTTTAGGTGTAGTGTTAGGTTGTGTACTTGAGAACTTTCTTGTTTCTTGAGAAAGACTGGTATTGCTATATACTTTCCTCTTTGGACTGCCTTTGCTGGGCATCCCAAAGATTTAGAGCAGTTGTGTTTTCATTTTCATTTCCATGAATTTTAAAACTTCTTTAATTTCCTCATTGGTCCATTCATTCTTTAGTAGGATGCTCTTTAGCCTCCATATGTTTGAGTTCTTTCCAACTTTCCTCTTGTGATTACGTTCTAGTTTCAGAGCATTGTGATCTGAAAATATGGAGGGAATGATCCCAATCTTTTGGTACCAGTTGAGACCTGATTTGTGACCCAGGATGTGGTCTATTCTGGAGAATGTTCCTTGTGCACTAGAGAAGAATGTGCATTCTGTTGTTTTGGGATGGAATGTTCTGAATATATCTGTGATGTCCAACTGGTCCAGTGTGTCATTTAAAGCTTTTATTTCCTTGTTGATCTTTTGTTTAGATGATTTGTCCATTTCAGTAAGGGGGTGTTAAAGTCCCCTACTATTGTTGTATTATTGTTGATGTGTTTCTTTGATTTTGTTATTAATTGGTTTATATAATTGGCTGCTCCCATGTTAAGGGCACAAATATTTAAAATTGTTAGCTCTTGTTGTACAGACCCTTTAAATATGATATAGTGTCCTTCCTCATCTCTTATTATAGTCTTTGGCTTAAAATCTAATTTATCTGATATAAGGCTTGCCACCCCAGCTTTCTTTTGATGTCCATTGGCATGGTAAAATGTTTTCCACCCCCTCACGTTAAATCTGGAGGTGTTTTGGGTCTGAAATGAGTTTCTTGTAGACAGCACAACAATGGGACTTGTTTTTTTATCCATTATGATACCCTATGTCTTTTGATTGGGGCATTTAGCCCATATACATTCAGGGTAACTATTGAAAGATAAGAATTTAGTACCATTGTATTGCCTATAAGGTGACTGTTACTGTGTATTTTCTCTGTTCCTTTCTGGTATGATACTTTTAGGCTCTCTTTTTGCTTAGAGGACCCCTTTAAATATTTCCCCTAGGGCTGCTTTGATGTCTGAAAATTCTTTTAATTTTTGTTTGTCCTGGAAGGTTTTATCTCTCCTTCTATTTTCAATGACAGCCTAGCTGGATATAGTATTCTTGGCTTCATATTTTTCTCATTTAGTTCTCCGAATATATCATGCCAGTCCTTTCTGGACTGCCAGGTCTCTATGGATAGGTTTGCTGCCAATCTAATATTTCTACCATTGTATGTTACAGACCTATTGTCCCGAGCTGCTTTCAGGATTTTCTCTTTGTCACTAAGACTTGTAAGTTTTACTATTAGATGATGGCATGTGGACCTGTATTTATTGATTTTGAGGGGTGTTTTTGTGCCTCCTGGATTTTGATGCTTGTTCCCTTCACCAAATAGGGAAATTCTCTACTATAATTTGCTCCAATATACCTTGTGCCCCTCTCTTTCTTTCTTGTTCTGGGATCCCAATTATTCTAATATTGTTTCATTTTATGGTATCACTTACCTCTCGAATTCTCCCCTCATGGTCCAGTAGTTGTTTGTCTCTCTTTTGCTCAGCTTCTTTTTTCTCCATCATTTGGTCTTCTATATCACTAATTCTCTCTTCTGCCTCATTTATCCTAGCAGTAAGAGCCTCCATTTTTTTTATTTTACTGCATCTCATTAATAGCCTTTTTGATTTCAACTTGGTTAGATTTTAGTTCTTTTATTTGTCCAGAAAGGGATTCTCTAATATCTTCCATGCTTTTTTTGAGCCCAACTTGCACCTTGATAATTGTCACTCTGAACTCTAGTTCTGACATATTACTAATGTCCATATTGATTAGGTCCCTAGCCCTTGGTACTGCCTCTTGTTCTTTTTTTAGTGGTGAGTTTTTCCGCCTTGTCATTTTATCCAGATAAGAATAGATGAATGAGAGAACAAAATACTAAAAGAGTAGCAATTACCCTAGAAAAATATACAATAACCAAATCAGAAGAGACCCGAAACTGGAGGGAGGAAAAAGGGGGGAAAAAAGAAAAAAATATATATATATTAGACTGGTGAATTGAACAGAGCAACACACTTGATTTGGGGTGTATTTTGGTCTGTTAGAAGAAACTACCTCCCAAAATTTTAAAGAAAGAAAAACATATATATACAAAAATAAGGGTAAACACGATGAAGGGATGGAATATGACTATAAAGATGAAAAGTAAAAAAGATTCTAAAAAGGAATTGATAAGATAAGAAATTGGTTAAAAAAGAAAAAAAAAGGGGGGGGGAAGAATGTGATCAGGCTGGAGACTAGAACAAAGCCATGCACTAGTTTTAGGGTATATTTTGATCTATTAGAAGAAATTGTATCCCAAAATGTTAAAGAAAAACCTATATGTATACAAAAAATAAGGTTAAATACAATGAATGGATAAAATATGACTATAACAATGAAAATTTAAAAAGGTTTTTAAAAAGGTATTGATAAGATAAAATAGTTTAAAAACATTAAAATAGAGAAGAGGAAAAATTTTAAAAAGAGAATAAGAAAAAAAAATTAACTTTGAAAGACTATAGGATCATAGGAAAAAAGCCATGAATTCTATGTGTTGCTTTCCCCTAGCTCTGGAGTCCTGCAGTTCTCATTGATTAGTGAACTTGGTCTTGGCTGGGTGTTCTAGCTGATCTTCTGAGGGAGGGCCTGTTGCAGTGATTCTCAAATGTCTTTTCCTGAGGTGGAATTACACCACCCTTGCCAGGGACCAGGCTAAGTAATCTGCTCAGATTTGCTCTCGGAAGATTTTGTTCCCTGAATGCTTTCCATACAGCTGTGGAGGATGGGAATGAAAATGGCAGCCTCCCACTCTCCAGTCCCAGAGGAGCCGAGAGCTCGGTCCCCACTCTTCAGTGAGTCCTCAGAGAAAAGCAGTCAATCCCTCCCATCTCCCTGGTCTCTGGCCGCAGTCCAGAGCCGAGTCCGAGCTCACTCGGCCTGTGGTTGAGCATTTCTATCTCTGGTGCACGGCCCCGTTTGGAGTCTCCAAACCCAGCAGATTCCTGCAGCACACTCCCACGCTCCTCCCAAAGGAGGAAGGTGAGTCTCCCCGGATCTGCCACTTGTGGTGTCCCTGCTCAAAGAGCAGTGGCCTGACCATGCCTTGGATCACCGTTTAAGGTAACCCCAAGCTGAGAGTCCACCCCTCGGCTCTGTCTCTGCAGCCCTCTTCCCCACTCTGATACATGGGAGCTCTGCCACACTCAGACACCCCTGGTCTTTTTGTGACCCCGAGGGTCCTGAAACCACATTGTCCCTGTGAGGGCTCCACCCCCTGCTTAGCCTCTGGAGCGATGTCCCTCAGTGGAGTGACTTCTAAAAGTTATAATTTTGTGCTCTGCTGCTTTCTCACTTGCCAGGAGCTGGCTCCTCCCCCTGTGGTCTATCTTCCCATCACTTTGGATTCACTTCTCCACACATCCTACCTTCTGGAAAGTGGTCAATTTTCTGTTCCTAGAATTGCTGCTCTCTTCTCTTCTATCTCCTGTTGAGTTTGTAGGTGTTCAGATGGTTTGATAACTATCTGGCAGAACTCCTGGAACCTCATGATATTTCGGTCTCCTACTCCTCTGCCATCTTGCTCCTCCTGCTAAATAGGCAGTTCTTTAAAGAAGAGATTGAAATTTTAATTAGGTAACTAATAACACCAGAATTGGTGGTGGTATATTAAATAGTAATGAACAGATGTTAATACATTGACAAATTTCTACTTGAGGATGCACAGTGGGCTATAAATATAAATAAGTTTGAGATTCTCTGGTAATCATGCATAATACAGCTGGGACCACTCTGCTCACCTCCAATAACAGAGACTGCTATGGCCAAGCTTGCTCTTTGTGACTGTATGAGTCAGGGTTTTCCAGAGAATCAATGTCTATCTCTTTCTCTGTCCATACCTACCCAGTTTCCTACCTATCTACTCATTTAAATATTAATCACATCTAAAAATACCTTCACAGCAACATCTATACTAGTGTTTGATCATAGCCTCGGCTAGTTGGTGTAAAAATTAACCATCACGGTGACCCTGCCACTCCTTGGCTGGAGCTAATTGAGAAAAGATGTACACTTCAAACTTGGACTAATCAGGTTTATGGAAATTTATTGTGAGAGTCTTAGGAACTCTTACAGGTTTTCATTGACCCCTTGTCCTAGAAAGTTATATATTGGAAAACTTCAAAGGAACAGAAGAATGAAGGAGACGTGGGGAGAGCAGGAGGAATAAGGGACTATGCATCCCCAGAGTGGCCTAGTGGATTATCTTATTAGGCTTGGCTGTATTTCCTGCCCTGAGATTTTGTGGGATAATAGAGTTGTTGGGTTTTTTTTTAATGAATCTTTGTCTGTTTAAGTTACTTTAAGTGAGTTCTTATTCTTTTCACCAAGCAATCCCTAAGATACCATTTACACATATCCTACTTTTTTTTTCCTCATTTGAGTGGTCAACAACCATCAGAAGCTGCT
The DNA here is from genome assembly GCA_002007465.1 of Ailurus styani. Lineage (NCBI taxonomy): Eukaryota > Metazoa > Chordata > Mammalia > Carnivora > Ailuridae > Ailurus > Ailurus styani. Next base: position 2,032,894 of record LNAC01000031.1, read on the forward strand.
AAGGAATCTGCTAAGAACAGAGAAAGTTGTATTGGAATTGATATTATTAGATTTAAATTTTTGACCTTGGCAAGTTTCAGTCAAGGGGAAGGACATTACTCCACATGGAATAGGTTGAAGAAAGCATGTGAGGTGAGGAATAGAAACTGTGACTGTGAATAGCTCTTTCAAGATGTTTAATGATGAAGGGGAACAGAGAAATAAATCATTATCTACAGGGTAATGTGGAATACAAAGACAATTTTTATTTAGGAGGTGGAGGTTATTTGATTGAAAGAGAAGCAAATACCTGAGGATATGTCTTGTAAGAAAGGTAAACAACATGGTGGTGAGGAGAGGGGGTAATCGCACTGATCAAGTCTCTGGGAACATGAGAGTGTCAGAGTTTGAGAGCACATGAGGAGAAGCTGGTCCTCTGCACAGCAGAACAAGTGAGCGTGGCATTGCTGCCTGGCTGTGATTGCTGACAGGCCAGTATTCGTGGAGGCTGCATCTGTTTGCTCCTCATAAGCCAGGTATAATCACCTGAGGAAGGGAGAAGAGGAGCAAGTTTAATAAAGATAAACAAGGGTGAAATATATCTCTTAGAGAGTAGGAAAGAAAACACTTAGGAAGATATATGTGATGGCATTGCTGTTACTGAGTAAATAAAAATGACTAAGATACCCTAAGTGACCCCCTGGGACTATAATCTGTATATCCTAGTTGCTGACAGCACTGGGGCATGGGGGCCCTTAGGGCAGAGGTAGGAGGAAGGGGACAAGGGGGGAGGGAGCTGTGTGTGGAGGCTTGAACGAAGGTAAAGCTCCACAGTTACCCTGAGAACAACCTGAAACTATAGGCTGTTGTTGCATTCAATTGATGGACTGTCTGTATTGTGTCTCTGGACTCTTATGTATGGTCTGGATGTCTGTGGAAAGCAGAAATCTTGTTACTTGTTCAATACCAAATCACAATTATTGAAGGCAAGTAAACTGATTTTTTTCGATCCATTTGGGTTGTCATATTCTAACTTTCAAAATCATTTTAGTATACTCACATTTCATAAAACTAGTAAGAATATGTAAGATGTAGTCATCTCTACAAGTTGCTATTTATTCAATGTAACAAGAAGGAAGTGCAATATCCGTGTTTCCAAAACACCTCATTGTCCAAATTATGTGTTCCATCATCATAACCACAAGAGGGCAGTGTGACTCCACCCATTAACCTTAGCAGGTGTTTTGCAAAATTTGCGCTCTCAGACCTTTAAAAATAATTTCAAAAAACGGTGAATCCCCACAGAGAATTAATAACTAAATTTAAGATCTTTAAAATTAAATATCTTTAATTTGACATTTAAAAATTTTCCAGATATGGACATATTTTTTATGTAACAAAAGATCGTTTCTGGTATATTTTATATATTGACATTTTAAAATAAAATGTATATCACTTTTTCCATATAGCCAAAGAAATCTAAATGCATGACAATTTGCTAGCCATCACCATCCATTTAAAAGTTAGATGGTGGGGAGCAAAGGGCAGGCCCAAGGAACTTGTGCTTTCTATGAATAGTACTCCTCTACTCCTGCTCTGCTTGGCCTCATCCTTGTACCTATTTTTTAAAGATTTTATTTGTTTATTTGAGAGAGAAAGAGGGAGAAAGAGAAGAGCAAGGGCAGAGGGAGAGGGAGAAGCAGATGCCGCGCTGAGTGGGGAACCTATCCCAGGACCCTGAGATCATGAACAGAGTCAAAGACAGATCTTAACAGACTGAGCCACCCAAGGGCCCCTCAATCTTGTATTTAGCTAATTAAAAAGACAAAGCACCTTTGTAATCCCTAAAAGATTATAAGGAAAAATGTTTTTTAGCAATTAGATAATTTGTTTTTAGCACTTTCTTCTATATAAATTCCACTTCCATCACAGCATATGTATTTGTAGGGTTTTCTAGATTGACTTCTCAAAATTTCCTGCAACAAATATAAATTGGGAAGAGTTTTTAAAAATTTCAAGTAAGCATAATTATTAGTCATGACTAATACATAATTAAGTGTGATAGCATAAATATAAGTGTTGATAATTATTAAACCTAAAAAGTAAAGTTGTACTCAAAATGTAGATATTGATGAGATGGATGAAGTATATTTATATTAGAATGATACAGGATTCAGCATCAATTTTATTTCTTCTACTCTGACAATCACATAAATATGTAGTTAGAAATGGAAGGTGTTATGTCGAGGCAGTAACAGAATTCTTTAGACTCCTCCACTGTCACATGCAGACAGTCACAGTGATGATCATCAGAAATGTTTTAATGGTCTGGCAGTTGACCACTGGTTTAGATACTCCTATATTGTGGTAAGAAAGAATTGAAAACTACTTGATTTGTAAAGTGCATGTTGTTTGAATTTCTGGGACCTTTCTCTTTTTTTCTTGATGACTTTGGCTGAAGGTTTATCAGTTTTGTTTATCCTCTCAAAGAATTATCTTAGTTTCATTGATCTTTTCTATTGTTGTTTTTAGTCTCTTTCATTAATTTTTGCTTTATTATTTCACTCCTTCTACTAAACTGTGTCCTTTTTCTAGTTCCTTTAGAGTCAAGGTTAAGATTGTATGAGATTTTTCTCGTTTCTTGGGTTGGGCCTATATTGCTATAAACTTGCCTCTTATAACTACTTTTTTCAAAATATTTCATTTATTTATTTGACAGAGAGAGAGAGAGAGGTTACAAGTAGGCAGAGAGGCAGGTAGAGAGAGAGGGGGAAGCAGGCTCCCCGCTGAGCAGGGAGCCCGATGTGGGCCTCGATCCCAGAACCCTGAGATCATGACCTGAGCTGAAGGCAGAGGCTTTAACCCACTGAGCCACCCAGGTGCCCCTCTTATAACTACTTTTGCTAAGTTCCACAGATTTTGGAAAGTTGTGTTTCCATTTTCATTTGCCTCAAGGTCGTTTTCTTATTTCCTCTTTGATTTCTTCATTGACTCATTGGTTGTTTAGTTAATAGTTTGTTGTTTAGCCTCTGCATGTTTGTGTTTTTCCAGTTTTCTTAGATTTCTAGTTTCATATCGTTGCAGTTGAAAAGATGCTTAATCAGTTTTCATTCTTGTTAAATTAATTGAGACTTGTTTTGTGGCCTAACATGCGCTCCATCCTGGAGAATGCCCTCTGTGCACCTGAGAGAATGTGAATTCTTCTGTTTTGGGATGAATGTTCTGTATACATCTATTAAGTCCATCTGCTCTAATGTCATATAAGACCAGTGTTTTCTTATTGACATTCTAGATGATCTATCCATTGATGTAAGTGGGGTATTCAAGTCCTCTACTCTTGTATTACTGTCCGTTTTTCTCTTTATGTCTGTCAGTACTTGCTTTATACATGTACTGTGTTGAGTGCATAGATATTCACAAGTGGTATATCCTCTTGTTGAATTATTATACATGTTCTCTGTCTTTTGTTAGTCTTTATTTTAAAGTTTATTTTGTCTGATGTAAGCATTGATATCCCAGCTATGTTTTTTATTATATTTGAGTGGGAAAAGTTTCTATCCCTTCACTTTCAGTTTGTGTGTGTTTAGATCTAAAGTGAATCTCTTGTAGAAACACATACGTGGGTCTGTTTTGTTTTTTAATCCATTCAGGCACCCTATGTACTTTGATTGGAGCATTTGGTCCACGTACATTAATTATCGATAGATATGTACTTATTGCCATTTTGTTGATTGTTTTTTTGTTGCTTTTCTAGTTTTTTTTTTTTTTTTGTCCTTGTTCTCTTGTGATTTGGTGAGTTTCTTAATGTTATGCTTGGATTCCTTTCTCTCTCTCCCTCTCTTGTTTAAAGATTTTTATTTATTTATTTGAGAGAGAGCGAGCAAGCACAAGTAGGCAGAGTGGCAGGCAGAGGGAGGAGAGGCAGATTCCCTGTTGAGCAGAGAGTCTGATCTGGGGCTGGATCCCAGGACCCTGGGGTCATGACCTGAGCCAAAGGCAGAGGGCTTAACAGACTTTATTTTTTGTGTATCTATAATAGGTATTTGGTTTGTAGTTAGCATCAGGTTCACATATAATGTCCTGTACATGAGACAGTCTATTTTAATTTGATGGTCACTTAAGTTCAAGTGCATTCTAAAAGTACTACATTTTTACTCTCCCTTACCACATTTTGTTTTTGATGTCCTATTTTGCATCTAATTATTTTGTGTATCCCTTGACTAATTATTATGGGTCTAGATGATTTTATTACTTTATTGTTTTAATCTCCATAGTAGTTATATAGGTGGTTAGTCCATTACCTTTATCATATGTTTATCTTTACCAGTGAGGTTTTTCCTTTAATAAATTTCTTCTTTCTAGTTAGGACTTCTTCTTTTTCATTTAAAGAAGTCTTTTGAACATTTCTTGTAAGGCCCTGCAAGATGTTGCTTGTAAGGAAAATTTCTTGGTGTTGATAAACTTCTTTAGCTTTTGCTTGTGTGAAAAACTCCTTATCTCTCCTTGAATTCTGTGTAATAATCTTGCCAGGTAGAGTACTCTTGGTGGTAATTTTTTTTCAGGACTTTTTATATATTGCACTCATTCTGGTCTATGAATTTTCAGCAGAAAATTCACCCAATATTCTTTAAGTTCCTTTGTGTGTAAGTAGTTGTCTTTCTCTTGGTGCTTTTAAGATTCTTTCTTTGGGTGCCTGGGTGGCTCAGTGGGTTAAAGCCTCTGCTTTCGGCTCAGGTCATGATCTCAGGGTCCTGGGATCGAGGCCCGCATCGGGCTCCCTGCTCAGAGGGGAGCCTGCTTCCCCCTCTCTCTCTCTCTGCCTGTCTCTCTGCCTCCTTGTGATCTCTCTCCTTCTGTGAAATAAATAAATAAAATCTAAAAAAAAAAAGATTCTTTAACTGTGATTCTTTGATTATAATGTGTTTTATTAATTAATTTATTAAAGATTTTAATTTATTTATTTGACTGAGAGAGAGACCAGTGTGGGGCTCGATCCCAGAACCCTGAGATCATGACCTGAGCCGAAGGCAGAGGCTTAACCCACTGAGCCAGCCAGGCACACCTGTAATGTGTTTTAATGTTGGTCTCTTTGGGTTTATCTTATTTGAGATTCTTAGTGCTTTCTGGATTCAGATGTCTATTTCTTTTTTTCTTTTTTTAAGATTTTATTTTTAAGTAATCTCTACATCCAATGTGGGACCTGAACTTAGAATCCTGAGATCAAGAGTTGCATGTTCCACTGACTGACCTAGCCAGGCACCCCTGGATGTGGTTTCTTTCACCAGATTAGGGAAATTTTCATCCAATATTTCTTCATAGAGTTTCTCTCACCCTTTTTCTCTCTCTTCTTCTGGGACCCCTATTACGTGAATGTTTTAGTACACTTGGTATTCTTCCAGAGTTCCCTTAAACTATACTCCTTTTCCCCCCCATATTCCTCTTTTTGCTGTTTTGATTGGGTGATTTCCATCACACTGTCTTTCGGTTCACTGGTCCTTTTGCATAATCTAATTTGTTATTGATTGCCTCTCATGTAGTTTTTATTTCAGTTTTTGTATTTTTCAGCTCTGATTGGTTCTTTTTTATAGTTCATATCACTGTTCTCACTGTGTTCCTTAATTCTTTTGTTAAGATCAGTAAGTATCTTTATGACCATTACTTTGAACTCTTTGTGATCGGTAGCTTATCTTGGTTTTAATTCTTTTTCTGAAGTTTTTTTTTTCTTGTTCTTTTATTTGGAGCATATCCTTCAGTCTCCTCATTTTGCATAAATTTCTGTTTGGTAGATCAGTTATGTCTCTCCATCTTAAAGGAGTGGCTTTGTGCAGAAACACGAAGGGGTTCAGGAACCCCCTTTGGGTTTAGTAACAGGAACCCTTCTTGTAACCTGAGCCAGCTGCCCTAGGACCCCCTGTGTGGGCTGAATGCACCTTCCTGTTGTGGCAGGGTTGTGACTGATACAGACTCATTGTTGTGTAGGACTGTTCTGGTGCAACTGTCTGTGAGGTTTGACTGTGACAGCTATTGGGCACTAGTAATTGGGGCTGGACCCTGGTTTCTCTCTCTGAGAGACCTGGCTGCAACTGTTGTGGACCCCTTTGGGTTTGGTGTTAACCCTTGGTATAGCTGGCTACAGGCCTGGTGTGAACTGCTATAGCATACTGGTGAGCAAGACAGGCCTCCAATGGGGCTTGCTACAAGGTCTGCCTGCAACTCCTGTCGGAGTTTTAACATGCTGGGCTGGACCCCAGTGACAAGGATGTTTAGGAAGTGTTCTGGTGCTGGCTGAGGCCACCTGCTGGGAGTGGTAGGATGATAAGCCACTTTAAAAGGGTTCTGGTGATGGCTACTGGTGCCTGTCAGGTGTGGCAGTGTGCTTAGCTGTTTAGGAGGGCCAGTGAGTCCACAGGGAATTCTGGGGCAAATAAATAAATAGTGTCCAAAACATCTCCACAAGAGCCAGGCCTGCTAGTGCTTTCATCCTTAGAAAGCTTTTCAACAGATCCCCATAATATATCAAGTTCCTACATATACTTGGGTCAACTTATTGCCGTTATTCTGTTCACTAGCTTATTTATCTCATTCTGAGGCAGTATCACATTGTTTTATTTTCATGATGTTATATAAGTTATTGATACCTGGAAAGACATGTTGTTTGAACATGTCATTTTTTAAAAATAATTATTTCTTTCCAATATAACATATGACATTGACCTTTTTTGGTTTTAAAGCATTCACAGCTGTAAAAGGTGGCTGGTATAAAATACTAATGTGTAGTTTGGTCATTCATCTGCCCTCAGAAAAAAAAATTTAAGCAACTGTGTATTAAGTGGCATTATTTTGCATAGTTGTACAAAATTGTGATGACGTTTACAAGAACAGTCACTATGCATGAAACCCTCTAGGGCTATATGCCACCATAGACAAGTGTTTTAACAGATAATGCACTGGGACTGGTGGCAGTGGATCAATTTTCCAATAAAGTTCATTTGTCTTCTATTCATCACTGTATTTAATCACACTTTCCTTTATTGGCTGCTTGTGCAAAATCATTACATGTCTAGATTATCTTGCTTTAGCTTGTTCAGACTCACTTTCTGTATTCATACTGGTGTTTCACACCTTTTTTATATTTCTACCTTTATTATGAGTCACAGTACGTTACCATTTTCATCACTCCTCTTAATCTTTAATGAGCTACTTCATGCTATGGATATATTTTCTTTGAATAAGGATGGTAACGATGAAAAATTCAAATTTAACAAACTTAAATGACAGTACTCAATTAACTTGAAAACACCTTGAGTAGACAATATTTCAGTGTAGTTGAATGTTAAGCAAGATTTTGTGATCATTCCAAATAGCACTTGTACAATTCTAAAAGCTTAGAAATTGTTAGAACATAAAGAAATTTTAGGAAAAATTAAAATTCACCCTAAATTTCAAATTTGTGAAATACATGCAAACAATTGTAAGCATTAAAAAATGTTTTTACTTGCCAAACAGACTGAGGATTCTTCATGGACTGAGGAACCAACCAGAGTCTGAGGAAAACACTTTGAAACACCCTGTCTTAAATCATTTACTTCAGAGATTAAAAGTTCCATATTGTGTTTCAGAAAAGTAGAACTCAAATAATCCAAAGAAATGTAAGTTCACAAAAGAGTTGTACTAACCAGATCTGTAGCCAGATCTAGGTTCTGACCAGCACTACCTTAAATTTCACTTTGTTACCTGGGAAATCCCCTATGATGTGTCATTGTGCTATCCATGTGCATTCTGTGAACGATAGCCCTTTATCAAAGGATAGTCATTTTTGTGATCTGAAAAGTTTGTGTAGATGTAGTAATTGTGTTTTTCAGTTTTTACGATAATCATGTTCCTATTTTAAAAATTTTCTTAAGGAAAGGCTTCAGAAAACTCCACACAGTTCCGATGACCCTCACACTCAGATCCCACTCTTCAAAAGCAACCACTTTAAATTGTAAGATTTTGTCCTGGCATTTACCGTCATATTTCTATATATTTATTGCTTTCTCATAATTCATCAATTTTAAGCATTTTCTATTTTTATAGCAGATTATGATTTCTTGCCCTTATTTTTCTTTCACCCACCTCTTTTTTCCAATATGGTGCAATCACAAGTTTTAGTTAAATTCATGGTGTTTTCATTAGTATGCTCAAATATTTCTCCTAAATGGACAAGTAGTACACTGTGACATTTTTGTATGACTTTGCCCAACTTCCCCACTGGGAGTACTTTCATGTTTTCATTTGCTTGTCATCCTGCAATCCCATTTGTCTTTTCCAAATTATTTTTTAGTTCAGTCTTTCTACAACTGCTGAGAGTCAGTGTTCACATCCAGGTTTAATACTCTAAATAAAATCAAACCAAACAAAATAAACCTTTTCTTTCCTATTGTTCCTTACTTAGTTTTTCTGTTCTACCTTTTTGGTGATTCCCTAGACTTTTAAATTCTCCTAGTAGTATCTTTAATTCTGCTCTTAGATTTTTAGTTTTCCAGAGTTCCTCATTTGTTCTCAGGATCTAAGAAAATGGAACCCAGTTCTTTGGCTGTGGTTGTGAAAATATTTTTCCTGGATTTTGCTTAGCCCCCCCCCCCCCCTGCTTGCCCCCTCCCCAGCACCTTTTAAGCTCAGGGTAGGATTGGGAGGTGTTAGCAAGAGGTGAGGGGTTGGTCTCATTCATGAAGGGTTGTCCTTTGACCTGTTGGTGACCCTAGGTCTCTCATTCATGTTTAGAGAGACTCAGAGGCTCATTGAAAACTTCATGTGTATGGTAGGTCTTGTTGGCCCAGTGGAGAAGCTTCACTGTAGGTCAGTAGGGTGTTCAATTGTCACTCTTTCTTGGTCTTCTCCAAGAGTATTTATCTATAGGTTGTTTCTCTAGGCCAGTTTTTGACTGGAGACCTGGGTTCTTACTGCTTCGTAGGTAATGACCCTCTGTTCAGTTCCCAGAATCATCCAGGCTTTTCTTGATACCTTGTTACTCCCATTCCTGAGGCTTTCAGAAATGCTTCAGGGCAAATTGACTTGCTTTCCACTATATCTGCCTTCACCTGTGTTGGATATTTCTTTACCTGGTAAATGCATGACCATTCCACTATTCACTTCTGATTTAAACATGGTTTGGGGAATGTGAATTTATTTTAGTATCATCAAAAACTGACTTTCTCTTCATTTTATACTCATTCCTGGGCTGCTTTTAAAGGGAGGAAGGACTCAAAGGTATCTTCTTTGCCATTTTGTTCTCATAGTGGGATTAGCCTTGTCTGAGCCAATAATGCCTCTGCTGAATTGTCCAGAGTTAAACTCAATGGCATAATATCAACCCAGGAGAAGAAGTGTTTTGGTAGTAAAAGACTCATTCAGATTTCTCTGCTAATTAACCCAGATGTCCCATGATTTTTAATAATTCAAGGAAGTATTCACAGTATGCTGCACTAAAAACCTAAAAAAGAATCCTTAAAATACTCATGAAAATTCGGTTCCTGGGTTCTCAGGACTTTTGAAGACTTAGACTACTTAATCTCGGACACAAACAGCACTATTAAGCAATGAGTGAGGCCATTCACCAGGGCATGTATAAGCACCATAGATTTCTTTTTAAATTTTATTTGTTTGAGAGAGAGAGAGAGAGAGAGAGAGAGAGAGAGAGCATACGAGAGGGGGAAGGGTCAGAGGGAGAAACAGACTCCCTGCTCTGTGGGGAGCCCAATGTGGGACTCTATCCCGGGACTCTGGGATCATGACTTGAGCCCAGGGCAGATGCTTAATTTTAACCAGCTGAGCCACGCCGGGGCCTAGGCACCGTAGATTCCTAATAAAGAAGTGGGAAGCACATCCCTCAGAAGGCCAGGAGAAAGTATGCTCTGAAGCATCAAATCACTGATTTCTGACCCCAGGGTCTTTGATTAGATCAGGGTGTATTTTAAGGGCCTCAAGAATCCAATAAGCACTTCAGAATCACTTGAATTTAAGCATTGTATCTATATCTCTATATTTGACCTTGATGGGAAATAAAGATATGTATCTATATGTGTATTTTCCAGTTGACTTTATTGTTTATGGATTACTATATATTTTCTTGTTTTCCAAAAATATTTTATGAAGATTAAAAGATCTATATGACAACTAATCTTTCAGTGCCACAGTTTTTAACCACCTCTACATGGATATACTAGTACCTACTGAGTAGCATAATTATGAGAAATAATTGAGTTAATATTTGGGGTTTTTTTTGTTTTTTTTTTAAGATTTTATTTATTTATTTGACACAGAGAGAGAGACTACAAGTAGGCAAAGAGGCAGGCAGAGAGACAGGGAGAGGAGGAAGCAGGCTCCCTGCTGAGCAGAGAGCCCGATGCGGGCCTAGATCCCAGGACGCTGAGATCATGACCTGAGCCGAAAGCAGAGGCTTTAACCCACTGAGCCACCCAGGCGCCCAAATTGAGTTAATATTTGTAAAGTGCTTAGAACAGTGTCTAGCATGTGGTAAATTCCATACAAGTTTTTAAAAATAAAACAACACAGGAAAAAGAGATAAAATAGGCGAGGAGGATGATGCACGTAGAAAACAAAGGATTTGGAAACAAAATGCAGTACACAAAAACATGCCCATGAAATCCCTTAGATTACTAAGAAGTGGAGGGGCACCTGGCTGGCTCAGTCAGAGGAACGTGGGACTCTTGATCTTGGGGTTGTGAGTTCAAGCCCCACATTGGATATAGAGATTACTTAAATAAATAAATAAATTTCTAAAAAAAAAAATAAGAAGTGGAGTCACTAGTTTTAGTTTTGACCTTTGTGGTACTAAGACAAAAATAGGAAAGGCAATCAATTATAAGATTCACAGAGCCCATAACTTAAAAACAAGAGATAGTATTGTTCCTTATATTAAGAACAGAGAGAAGTACATCCCCAGGTCCTAATATCTATCATTTCTCACAGGAGCTGAAGCAATAGGTTTTACTGGGCTGTGTCTCATCATCCTTTTCTGTCACATCACAAACAGTCCATTGAGAGGAGCCTGGGGCTGCCGCAGACCTGAAGAAGGGAGAACGCTGTGGGTCGCCTCAGTAACCTACTATCTTTATGGGAGGCTTAGTCTAGGATTAACTTGAAGAATATCCTTAGGATGATAGCTGACCTTCCAGCACTCAGTTATCTGAAATTGAAAACAAAACGCAGGGAGTGTGAGTGGAGCTTGGCACCTGATAAACACTCAAAATCCATTTAATAAATGAATGATTGAAATCCTTTATTTCAGCTATTTTTATCGGAAAATATTATATAATGGGCAGTACACATTTTTTTGGCCTTCTTATTTTGTGAATTCGAGATATAATATCACCTATTCTCGCTGACTCTGTTCCACTGTCATGAATGAACATCCTCAATGACATCAGGGGAGGCGGAGAGGCAGAAGCCTGTCCACGCCCTCACTCTGCGCTCCGCTCCACAGTGACATGGCTTTTACTCTGACGGATGTTTTGAAGTTCTCACTTCTGCATCCAAAGCAGTTGGGTTTATTTTTGGTTATTGTCACTGTGTCCGCTTCTCTTAGTCTTCTCTTTTCCCTCTGTGTATCTGTTGTTTTCCTTCTGATGGTGAGTAAGAAGTGGGGTGATTAACATGTAAGAATTGTATCTAAAATAGAACTAAATAAGCCATGAGTGATGGCCAGAAAAATTTTCCTGTGGGTAAAAGGTGTAAGATTTTGTGAGCATATTCTGTTAGATTCCTTTTGTGGTTCACCTGACCTTTTATCTTCCTATTTACTTATGGTTGTCTTCTGGATAGTCAAGTTTTCCAGATAACCAATCCTCAGAAAAATGTATACATTTTTACAGGATACAGTATTATGCTGAGTAAGGCATCAGAGGGAGAGCTTTCTTGTAAAATATTTCATGAGAAGGAGATTGCAGAAGTATTTCTGGGAAAGTCCTCTTGTTAGACATACATAATAGATTAGTTAAGCAAGAGCTCCAGGTAAGCGGAGACTAGATAAACCAGACTGTAGCACTGAGTCATCCAATGTAGGAGATAGAGGTGTTGAAGACTCAGGGCTTAGAGATTGAATGTTCTAGATGTCCATCTGTACCCATCTGAAACATTGCTTGCCTGTTCTTAGAGTAAGAGTTTGGGATTAGTCATTGCCTCTCTTTATCATTTTAATTCTATGGGTAGAGTAAAAAGAACACTCCTTGATTTCTGAAGTTTTGGTATATTATATCTGATGTTCGTTTAGTGATTTCATTGTTTACCCTTATCATTTTTAGTTACCTAGATATTTTTGGGAATGGCACAACAAAATGTGTAGACAACAGAACACAATATGACCTTAAGGAATTCATTTTTAGCATCGTGAACAAGAATAACTGAGATCAGCTTAATTTTATAAGTGCATCAGTGTAGTTCAGTAAACTTGAGAAGTGGAGTAAAATTCTTAAGAGAATAAGGAATATATGGTTTGTAATGAAGAAGTAAATCCTTGAGATTTTTTTCTGGCTGAAGAAGTGTTATCTAACATATTATTGGCACAGTCAGAAAAGAATCCATTAAGAGTATATTAAAATCTTACAAAATTTAGACACTTCCCACCAATTTGGATATATTATTTTTCCCATTTTAATCATTTGCTAGCAATTAAGCTTGTTGATGCTCCTGCCAACTTGATTAATGAAATGGAGTGTTGGGAACACTGACTCATTTATTCCACAGAAAACCCTTATTTCTGCAATTTCTTCCCATGCTTCTACCATCTTGGTTCCTATCAAGTTCTACCCAAGACCTAAAACATATCTTTCCTGTAAAAAATGGGCTTCAGAATGGGTGATGATTGCATTGTTAATGGGCTTGTTCCATTTACTTTAAGGTCATGTTATCACTACTTTATCCCAACTACAAATAAATTGCTTAAATTGAGGTCAAAGGTAGCCCAAGGAAGTAACCTTCTTCAGTGAGCCACCTGAGCCCACTCCCAGCATTCATTGACCTGCATCCCCAACACATGTTAACAATCGATTCAAAGTGTCCTTCAGTGAACCAGCCTCCTGCTACTTTCTTGCTAACCTCATCATTCAGAGAGCTTGGGGACCCTCAGGACTGTCTCTACTGATAAATGGCAGTAAGACTTACACTGGGGATGGGAGCTAGGAAAGAAAACTGAATCTTTGCTCATGGAGAACAGGAGGTGAAAGGACTCCTGTCCATTGCCACAAAAGGTGAACCAGGAGGAAGTTCTTAGGAAAAAAAGCAATCTTCTAAAATGCTTTTCTCTTTTCTGGCCATGGAAGTACCCATATACTTACCATCTGGGATTTTCGAAGTCCTCACTTAAGCAAGTTGTCTTTATTAGAAACCTAAAATATATAGAGACCTAGAGTTTTTTTTTTTTTTTTTAAAGATTTTATATATTTGACACAGAGAGAGATCACAAGTAGGCAGAGGCAGGCAGAGAGAGAGAGAGGAGGAAGCAGGCTCCCCGCTGAGCAGAGAGCGGGATGTGGGGCTGGATCCCAGGACCCTGGGATCATGACCTGAGCCGAAGGCAGAGGCTTTAACCCACTGAGACACCCAGGCGCCCTAGTGAGACCTAGAAATTTTTAAGCATCAGAAGAATATTTTGGGGTTTTCCAAGTCTACCTAATGACCTTATTAAAAAATGAAGAGTTGATAACAGTTTCACCAAAGTTAATTTTATATAGGGCACTATAGAAAAATGTTGAGATTTTTACAGTAATCTCGTCTCTATTGATGAACAACTAGAGATGCTTGAAACTGTTTTTAAATTAACACAGGTTAAAAGGTAGTTCACTCAATTCTGTATTTTGTGCTTATTTTTTAGGTAGCCTTTTGAGGAAAAAAAGGCCAAAAAACTAACAGTAATAAGGGACACACAAACTGTTGTTTAGACTCATCATGCAGAAGAGAGAATATTTTTCTGCCCCTTGACATAGGTTGTAAATCCCAAGAAGATATGATTATATAGTCATATAGTCTGAAACACTTAATAGCCTCATATAGGTGATTTCAGTAGATTAATTTCAGTTTGAATTGATGAAGAGTTGAAAAGAGACAACACTCTAAGATAAGCATGTAGATTTATAATCCATGTGCTTGTGTTTGGATTTATGATCTTGCTCTGCCTATTAAAGACTTGTGTCTGTTCTGTGTGGGGTGTGGGTGTGTGTGATGTACATGTTAGACATGAACTAGTGCTTATCTTACTATTTGAAGGGAGTTCTTTCCCCACATTAGACATTTCTTTCTTTGCCCAGAAAAGTATAGATAGGATAACTTTGTTTGCTAGATGGATGACAATTTACTGCATTTAAAGTTTTAATAGTAAGTTAAAATAGTTTGAAATAAAATACTGGTCAAAACGATGCTTTTATACCTGTGTCAGATGGTGTTTACCAAAGATATCTAAAGGTAACTCTAATCCTACATTATCTTTTACGTAGAATTTTGATACTCCCTCATCAAGAGATGGTTTATTTCTTCATTTCCATGTATTTGGATAAGCCCTGTCATGGCTCTGACGTATGGAATGTAGTGGCAGGATTATGTGTTCTAATTCTGTGAAAAATGCTGTCTGTATTTAATTGTGATTGAATTGAATCTGTAGATTGCTTTGAATAGGATAGACATTTGACAGTAGTCTTCCTATCCATAAACATGGAATGTCTTTTGTATCCGTGTCATCTTCAGTTTCTTTCATTGTTGTTTTATAGTTTTCAGATTACAGGTCTTTCACCTCCTTGGTTAAGTTTATCCCTATGAGTTTTATTCTTTTTGGGGAAATTGTAAATGGGGTTGTTTTCTTAATTTGTTTTTCTGATAACTTGTTATTAGTGTATGGAAACCAATTTCTGTTTGTTCATTTGTTTGTCCTGTGACTTTACTGAATTCATTCTAGTAGTTTTCTCTTTTTTTTGGTGGGGTCTTTAGTGTTTCCTGTATATATGATTATGTCATCTGAAAATAGGTGTGCTTTTTCTTTTTCCTTGGCAATTTGGATGCCTTTTCATTTTCTTCTTTCTTTTTTTTCTAATTGCTATGGCTAGAACTTCCAGTACTACATTGAATAAAGGTGGAAAGAGTGAGTGTCCTTGCCTTGCTCCTGATGTTAGAGGAAAAGCTTTCAGCTTTTCATTATTTAGTATGATGTTAACTGTGGGCTTGTCATAAATGGATTTTACTGTGTTGAGGTATATTACTTTTATACTCACTTGTTGAGAGTTTTTGTCACAAATGAATGTTGAACTTTCAAATGCCTTTTTCTGCATCTGTTGAGATGATCATAGAACTTTTATCCTTTTTGTTATTGTGGAGTTATCATGTTGATTGATTGCAAATGTTGAAACACCCTTGCATCCCTGAGATAAATCCCACTTGATCATGGTGTATGATTCTTTTAATGTATTGTTGAATTTGGTAATATTTTGTATTTTGCATCTATGTTCATCAGGGATATTTGTGTATAGCTTCTGTTTCGTGGTGTCTTTGCCTTGTTTTGGTGTCAGGATAATGTTGGCCTTGTAAAATGAATTTAGAAGTGAAGCATTTCTTCCTACTCAGTTTTTTTAAGAATAATTTGAGAAGGATAGGGACTAACACTTACCTAAATATTTTGTAGAATTCACCTCTGAAGCTGTCTGTTCCTAAAATGTTATTTGTTACGAGTTTTAAAAGTAGTGACTTAATTTCATTTCTTGTATGGGTCTACTCACGTTTTCTAATTTTTTGTGAGTCATTCTTGGAAGGTGGTGTGTTCATAGAAATTAGTGATTTTTTTCTAGATTTTCCAATTTGTTGGCATGTAATTAATAACTGTAGTAACCTCTCATGATCCTTTGTATTAGTTGTAAGTTCTTTCATTTTTTAAAAAATTTATTTGGGCTCTCTTTTTTCTTGATGAGTCTGGCTAGCAGTTTATCAATTTTATCTTCTCAATGAATGAGCTTTTAGTTTCATTGATATTTCTATTATTTTTTTTAATCCTCTATTCTGATCTTTATGATTTCCTTCCTTTTATTAACTGCGAGATTTACCCTTCTCTTCCTGTTTCCTTTAGGTGAAAGTTAGATAATTTGAGATTTTTCTTGATTTTTGAGGTAGCCTGTCACTATGAACTTAGCACTGCTTTTACTGCATTATAGAGAATTTGCTAAGTTGTGTTCCCATTTTCATTAGTCTCAAAGTATTTTTGGTTTCCTCACTGACACATTGGTTGTTCAGTTACGTATTGTTTAGTCTACATTTGTCTGTGTGTGTGTGTGTGTGTGTGTTTATCTTGTAATTAATTTTTGCTTTCATAATGTTGTCAGAAAATTTCGGTCTTCCACGGGCGCCTGGGTGGCTCAGTGGGTTAAAGCCTCTGCCTTCGGCTCAGGTCATGATCTCAGGGTCCTGGGATGGAGGCCCTCATCGGGCTCTCTGCTCAGCAGGGAGCCTGCTTTCCCCTCTCTCTCTGCCTGCCTCTCTGCCTACTTGTGATCTCTCTCTATGTCAAATAAATAAATAAAATCTTTAAAAAATAAAAAAAAAGAAAATTTCGGTCTTCTTGAATGTATTCTTGTTTTTTGGCCTACCATGTAATCTGTACTGAAGAATGTTCCACGTACACTTGAAAAATAGGTCTATTTTGAAGTTTAGAATGAAATGTTCTATATGTATCTATTAAGTCCATCTGGCCTAAAGAGTCACTTAGGGCCAATGTTTTCTTACTGATGTTCTGTCTGGGTGATTGATGTAAGTGGGTTTTTTTTTTAAGTCCCCTACTGTTACTGTATTACTGTCAATTTTCCATTTATTAATATTTGCTTCACATACTTAGGTGCTAATTCTACTTTAGTAATTGAGATGATCATGGTTGTTTTTTTTTTTTAATATGTTGTTTATGGCAAGTGCAGTTCCTATTTGGTTAATTTGTGTATGGTTTGGTCTTATGTATTCCATCTGGCAGCAGAGTGTTTACTTTTTCTGGAGTTTGAAGTTTTCATTATTGTAATTTTTAAGAAGTTGGGGAGTCATTGAACTGTCGTCCTTGAAGAACTCTCAACTAAAAAACTTGGTTCTGTTGCTTTCTTCTTGCTGGAATCTGGTGGGCCTACTTTAATATATGTCAGTTGACCAGACTGGTTTGTTCACTTGCTTTGAACTTCATCGTAACTGGTGCACATTCCACCTGTGTAGGATGTGTTTAGCACATCCTCCTGGGCTGTTGATGCCCCAGTCTCCATATACATTTACACGCTCCTCATAAGAAACACAAACACTTCTGCACTCCAAGCACGCACTTCATATTTTGGGTACAGGAGGCTGTATATCCTATTATCTCGTTGATACTGTCACACATCTTGCTTACTTGGAGGAGGTAGATTAGTATACTGTATTTTCACCGGAAAATACAGTTTAAATAATGTTGTGAATATGCCTTTTCTATTTGGAAGACAGAAAATGAATGAAAGGAGAAACAATATGGTGAGCTAGGCAGTCAGATAGTAAGGAACCATGAGCTGCATTTTCTTCTTCTTCTTTTTTAATATCTTAATTACATTCTCTGAGGCAGGGAGATGCTCCTTAGTACACCTGCAAAGACATTGCTAGAGTTTTTTCCTGCTGTTCCCATAGACGAACTATATTTGCTCAGAAAGGACTGTAGCGATCTGAGACTATGTTACTCTGCCTGCCTTCAGGCATCAGAATGCTAAATGTTGTGGCTACCACAAAAAGAGAGAGAGAGAGAGAGCGATAACAGGATTCTTAAGGTTTGTTAAAGTCCCCGTTTCCTGTTTAAGACAATAAAGATCTCTTTGTTAGGTTTTTGGACAGTCACTTAAGTTTCAATCACTGAAAAGTGGGGGGTCTGGATATAAAGAGCACACGGAGAGAGAAATTTTGACTTCTAAGCATAGACTTCATTGTGATGTGGATTATTTCTTAGTGTTCATTTAGCACCAGCTTAAGCATCAGTCAGTGGCTTTATCACTGTCATCCGATTTTGTGTGTTTTAGCTGACTTTTTTATTCTGAACCTACATATAAGCACTAAGAGTATGGATTAAAACTTTTATTTAAGAAATGATTATGTAGGTTTCCTCCAGCTGGAATGTGTCCCATTTAGTACTTGACCTAGTAGCAATAATTGATTGCCTTAAGTTTGGGTTTCTTTTTCAAGTTTTGCTACCCTTTGGCATGTTTCTTGCACAAAGAACAAGTTCAGATCTTGTGATGTCTCTTTATAGAACACCCAAGAAAAGGGGATGTACAAGTTCCCAAAACCAAAATAATCCTGCCCCCACGTCTTGCCCTCCAGGAGGAAGTTGTAGCCCACACTATCTTAAAAGAACCACAGTGCAGGTCCCATGTCTGCAAGCCACAAAAACTATTACAAAAGACAGAAATTTGGGATAACAGTGGACCAGTTTCACAGCCACTGACTTATTTGTAATTGCTTTAAGCTTAACAATGAAAAACTGTAAGAAAGATGTAGTTTAGAAAATAAGTTTGTGGGCAGGTTGTACCATGTGTGTCCGCAATCCCCAAGGATTTTGCAGAAACACGACCTCGCTCCCTTTCTTCTGCTCCTGTGTTCTGCAGCTCTTCCAGCAGGTGTCACTATAATCACAGAACAAACATTCCACAGCATGGTATGTAACTTTATTTTTCTAGCATAATAACTTAAAGTATTTACACACTGCACACTCACTGTTTTACACAGATACTTATTCATATACCTATGAACCACATCTAAAGGTTTCTTTGCAAAGACTCGACACAGTGGGAATTTCCAAGCATAACAAAGAGAAGGACAAAAAAATGTTTTTGAGGCTTTTAAAGACAGCCACGTGGAGCATCTGTGAAAACCAGTGTTTTCCCCCAATTTTAAGCTCCCCAGGAGACCTCTGAATAGCTATAGCCTATCCACGTGTTGGTACAACCTGAAACTCTGTGGGCTAAGGATTTAAAGACGCAAAATGTCCAAGTACTATTTTCTCTAGAAGTTCTAGAAGAGAAAAGGAAAAATAAGCTGGTCCTTCTCTAGAGAAGCATCCTTATTTGTGAGTTATCTGTGGGGACTGTAAATATTGTACAGGGACACTGACTGTAAAGGGACAAGAGCCAAATACACTGGTACGAATACTCGTGACAAACGCTTTTAAGTGGCCTTCCCAGCTCTATGACATGGTCACACAGCCTAAGTGTCTTTCCCCAGCTATTTAGTAGAGGTGGTGGTTTCACTTTCCCTGAAAAGGACGAAGATTCTATTAACCATATACACTCTAAAGCCAGATACTGTAGAAAGTCCTATTGCTTTTACTTCACTTTTATACTGTTTGCACAAGAATAGTGGTTATAAGTACTCTATTTTTCCTCCTTTGTTCTACTCAATTACATAACAAAGTTACTAGCTAGCACTAGCTTCTGAAGCTGGCACATGGTTCCACAGGTGAACCAAAATGGCCCCAGTTCAGAGCTGATGGCAGGTAGGCCCCAGTCCAGTTTTTATAAAAGGTTAACCAGTTTAGGTTTCAATTCTCTGGTGTTGCATCTTTATCAAGGAAAACAGCAGGATGCCTTTGTGATTTTTCCAGACTTGCCAAGAGGTTTCTGTCATATACCAGAAAATGAGAGGACGGTTGCCCCCTACAGATGGACCCACAGCTCCATCCTGTGATCGGATGCTAGCTCAGCTCACTAAGAAATAGAATTTCACAAAACAAAATCCTCTTTTCCTGCCAGTTGGGGCCTCTGGCAGTGAGCCTAATGAATGGGACATGGCAAAAGGCAGAAATTACCTGGCTATCTAAAACTGAGCACAGTCTGGATCCAAACTGCTGTGGTATTTAAAGTTCAGTAACCTTTTCTTGCACTTAGCAAAGGTATAAATTGTATCTTTTCCCCTTGGTACCAAACATTTACATAGATACAAGAGAAATTTACCTACCCTAGAACTTACTTCCTCATGGTTCTTGCATTTTGTTGGTGGTGCTTTCCTTTTGCAAGGCGATGCCAACAGTGAAAGGGAAGAGGCAAGGAGATACTTTACAGGAATTTTACCAAGGTACATGAGCAACTGACTAAATGATATTCACTACAGATGTTAAGAGGGAGAGTATCTGATAAAAAGACCGCGCAGGGAGTAACACAGCTTAGTGAGAATGTCTGGGTTAACCAGCACTCACTTAGTCACCTACTGGGTCAGGCCAGGAAAGTGTTCCTGTCGTCTAACACCCTGTTCATTCCATCATGCACACAGATACGTCAGCGACTGTCATGAAGACCGCGATGCAGAGGGCAAGGAAGAGTGGCGAACTTTGTGACTGCAGCAGGGCCTTGATCTGAAGCAAGAATCCAATAAACCCTGATGTCTGGGTTCATAAGGTGAGACTGAGGAGGGTTTACTGGGGGGGGGGGGGTGTGGAGACAGGGAACAGGGTGTTTCCAAGTGCAAGCAGCCAAGGACCAGAAGGCTAAGAACTTGGGCTTGCACAAATCGGAGAGAAAAGCAAGGTGTGATAGATTCAAAAGGGATATGGGATGAGAAAAAGTCAGAGCTCCTGGGGTCTAGCAAAATGCCTATCGAAAACAGCAGTTTTGTCTGGCTCAACCCCACATATGCTAAGTGCTCAGCTCAAACGATCCTAGTTCATAAAACCGTAGTAATAGTCTCCTGCCCTCTGAGAAAGTGACAATGGTGAAGGAGGGCGAGGGTTTCTTTGAGATGTGTTGTTTCACAAGAGCCAAAGTAACTGTCCTGGGGAGTTGGCTGGCTGTCCACTCTGAATGAGGGCGGGAGGAGGCTACGGACACCCCCCCAGCTCACAGGAAGGATACAGCTCCCCCCAGAAGGCGGCAAGCGAGAGCTGCACACCCAGCGTGGCAGATCAGTAGCCAAGGGAAAAGGCAGGATCGAAGGGCCAGGAACAGCCACCACCACCGTCACTGGTCATCTTCGACGGGAACGCTGCGTGTGGTGTCTGTGTATACGTACTCTACGTACTAACCAGGTACACACATAAATATTTAATATATAAAAAATAAAGTGCTTTCTAACAGGTCCCCAGGCAGGGACATTATAAAATATTTCACAAAACTGCAAAACGAAATCAATCCAATCCAAGAACACTACCTCCAACATACATGAAAACAGTCAAACACAGTATGTACAATCTGGCGGGTGCCCCAGGACAAACATCCTGTCATATACATGGTATATACATATATACTCTCTTACTCAATATATTATGACAATATATATTTTAAAATTCTGTTATAGACAAAAAATAAAAAAAAACAAAACCAAAGACAACCCCTACAAAAACACAATAAAGATCAAGCATGGGAGTCCGAGACTGACAGCCCAGTGGCGGCCTCCGTGGGGTGTCCCCTGGCTGCCGCTGGGGAAAATGTGCCAGCGTTCCTTCCGCGGGTGCAGCGCCTCCACGTCCTCCAAGGCACTGTGGGCGGCGGCGGTGAAGTTGGCATCACCAGTGGTGAGCAGGTCAAAGACACAGGACTGGAAATAGATGTCCTTCACGGGCATCTTCTCGTGGCACTGAGCGTTGGCAGCCTCCAGTGTGTAGCCCGGCCAGACCGGTGCCAGTGAGGTGCGAGGCACGCTGTGCCCCAGGATGGCAGACACCTGGCCCTGCCCGTCGTCGATGCGCTCGCTCAGGGGGCAGCCATTGACACACAGCTGCAGGTCCTGACTTTCCTCGTAGGACATAGCCAGGTCCTCGGGCATGCGGATGGCGAGCGTCAGGTAGCGACCCAGCTGCCTCACGAAGACCGTGGTCCCTATGTAGCGGGCGTGCATCTCCACGTAGCGGCCACTTTCCCTCTCCACGATAAGCAGGCTCTTGGTGTCGCCCTCCCCTCCGCTGGTGCTGCCATCCACAAAGGCAGCTGGCAGGTCATCGGTCACAGCTTGGTACACTTTCTGATCTGTACACTCCCGGTGAGCTTTGAAGATGATGGTTATCTAGGGGGAACACACACAAATTTAAGCCGGCGGGCAAGGACAAAGGTGGTGCTCCCCTCCAGACTGGAGCTGAATGGCCAGAGGCAGAATCTCTAAACTCAGCCCCCGGGCTCCTGCCTCACAAATGAAAGGTGTCACTAGTAAGGAAAAAGAAGAAGTCATATAGGTTTAGAATAAAAATTTGATGCGAATCTAGGCAATGCACATGAAGAAAAATTTTTTCTTTACTTTCCTAAGACAGAACTACGTTGTGCTGTTGGGGTAAAGCTAATTCTTACTGATAATCTGGTAACTGGTCTTCTTCCCCGAACAGATGAGTGGTGGTATAGCTCCGAGAAAAAAAAAAAGACTATGTAGAAACATCAAGGGGCATAATTAATAATATACCCATCAGAACTGTGATTTCTACAAACTTTCTTCCAAACGCTCGGGAACGAAGCCGAGTTGAGGGGGCCATCCCACCAACAGCCCCGCTCATGTGCCTCAGCAAAGATTTCTCTAAGTCTCTTAATCCAATGTCTCACATGACTGGCTAATCCCTGTGACTGGGAAATCACTTGGCAAATATAGCTCCCAGGCACTGGCAGAGAATAAATACCCTCAACCTAGTTACAGCAAATGTTTTCCCCAAACAGCACCACGGCCCTTGAACTTCTCAATTTTTTTCTCAAGCCAACTCTCAATTCTCCAAATTAAGCAGAAAAAACTGATACTATAGAAGCTTTCCTTGTGTAAATCCATTTTCCTTCTTTATTTAGAACAATGACAAGACAATGAACCTTCACCTCCAAAACACTCTACATCCTCTGGTACACATGATGGAGGGAAGAGGACGGGAGAGAGACGAAGCCTTCTGGGTCACACGAGGTGGGAAGAAAACACTGAGATTTGTGTGACTGTCAGGAACTGAAGTAATGGCTTTTTCTTTTTTTTTTTTTTAAAGATTTTATTTATTCATTTGACACAGAGAGAGAGATTACAAACAGGCAGAGAGGCAGCCAGAGAGAGAGGAGAGAGGAGGAAGCAGGCTCCCTGCTGAGCAGAGAGCCCGATGTGGGCCTCGATCCCAGGACCCTGGGATCATGACCTGAGCCAAAGGCAGCGGCTTTAATCCACTGAGCCACCCAGGCGCCCTTATTTTTCTTCTTAAAGGAAAAAAAAGTATCGATCAAGGAAGAAGGTAGGCAGGCCACTCTACAAATTTCCCTGGATAGAGGAAACCTCCTACCTCCTGCAAGGGAACTAATCCAAACAATAGACCCTTGTTACAAAGGCCAGAAAATGTCCTGCCTGCCCCCTCCCCACCCCTCTCTACAAGTCCTCACTGCCACCCTCAAGTTTATGTCTGAAGTTTTTTTTTCCTCATCCAGGCCAGCATTTACTCACACTATTTAATTCCACATGTCCCCACTGGTGTTACCTGACTGGAATTTTCCAGCCATTTCATTTTACTTCAGCCAGTTATAAAGCTAGATCTGAACCAGCTGCACTGTAGCAACTGGTTAAATTCATATCCGTTGTTTGCAGCTGCAACTCCAAGCCAGACAATATACTATGAAAATGCTTGGTTTTCTCCCTTCCTAATTACCCTGACCCACAATTTAATTTCACTACCAGCCTTCTCACATTTCAACACCTTCTTAACAACCCAAAGGAGGTGTACCAGAGATGACTGCAGGAAATTTGTTGTGCATCCAACCATAGGACCTTCCCCAGTGAATGGGATTTTGAGTGAGCTATCTAATGGGACTATAAAACAGATTTATTTGGTGGCTCTAAAGACAGTTTGACAAGTTTTTTTTTTTTTTTTTTTTAGAGCGAGCTAGGATCCCTTGGAGGTGAAAAGATTAATTCAAGTAAATTCTGCACCTGAAAGAGTTGAAAGCTAATACAGATGGCTCCAATAAGGGTGAGAAAGACTTTTCATATAATCACTGTCCTCATTTTCAACTGGAGCATTCAAAGACTTTCTAGTCTAAGAAACCTCAAATTTAAACTAAATTAACATGATTTGCAAGAATTAAGTACTTTTTTGTTCATCTTAGGGAATAACAACAAGGAATTAGTTTTTGTGAGACAACAAGACCGATCCAATTCTCAACAAGTTCCCAAATGGGCAAGCACGGCTCCCCACGAGCACGAACGGAATAGTTCCCCGTGCCTCACCAAGCCTAGGGCTTTCACTAAGCACGCCAGTTCCAACTCAGGGGTCACTTCAAACACTTCTTGCATGACTGTCCTCTGCTAGGCCTGTGCCACTGACCCCCATAGCTCCAGAAGATCAAGTAACACTCCAAGCTTGACTTCTGCACCAGGATCCACACTGACCAGAGATCCCAGTTTACTTAACAGATTTTTGTCCAGTTTTCTATGAGTCAATTTTCTCTTTGAGACAGTGAAGCCAGAATTTCTTTTTGTCTCTCTTCTGGGTGAACTAATTGTCACACAGAGCAAATAAATGTACAGAATTAGCCCTTGCATCAAAATACTGAGGGTGATAATCTATCTCCAACCATGGAGAGGGGTTTCCTGAGTGGTCCTCTGTCGTTTGAGTATATAGTAAAGAGGTACCTAGAGGTACAATCAGTGTAGGTATAGAAAACACTAGGCAACTGTTGTACCTGACTTAACATTCTGTAATGTTAATTTCATTCCTCATACAATTACACTCAAGCTTTTAAAGGCATTCAGCCAGGCGGGGCCTGAAATTCATTTTCAGAAAAACAAAATCTGTTCATCCTTATTAAGTCTTAAAAAATCAAAACTTAGAATTTTTGGAAATTCCAAATGTTTTCTATCTAAGCTCTGAGAGCAAAACAGGACATTCAAAACTGTATTGTAATGCTTTCAAACAGATAATTTAGAAACACCAGCCATGCTGCTTACTTTCCCCTTCCGTGAACTGATCCATATGCTGTAATAACTCACTCTGGCACATCTATTCTATGCCATGCCATTTATTATTGATGAATGGCATTTCTGTGCATTTAAAACATCAATGCCTTTTGTTAAACCTTTCCCACCAAGTCCCTCTCAACCCCTACCTCAGACAAACTACTCTAGTTCTCTTCATTCATTTTTAATGTTTCACTCCCTGAGATCTTTACCACCCACACAAGGTCTATTAGGAAGACAGAGATAGCAGCTACAAATCAACCTTTCCACATGTGACAGGATTTGAGGTCTGTTGTGAAAAATCAAAGTTTAGAGGCACCTGCCTCTCCTTTCCACCATGAAAAGAAAACGGATTAAGGAAAACCCAGGCACTGCTTTGCCAAGAGACAGACGTAACTTCCCGAGGCTCGACAGCTTTGCAAAGTGCTAGGCACAGGTTTTCAAACAGTAGAATTCCCCGAAGGCTGTACACTTAACTACTTGTGCTTCCTGTATTTTGAAAGAAACAATTATCAGTGTGTAGTCAGGCTACTTGGCGCTGCATGTGCAGGACCTCACCCGGGTCGATATGAACCTGAGGATTCACCAGAATCCTCCAATTCTAGAACTGGACTGCCAGACCAAGGGGACTCATAGCTCTTGGATTAAAATGGGCCAACAAAGTAACTTGAAATAGTCACAGAAATTTGGTTGGAACACAGGGAAACACGGTTTTGATAAGCACCTGATTAAAATTCTGCTTGTGGTAAAGGAAGCTAAAATGAATTCTATTTCATATAATTAGCTGACATGTCTACTGGATCAGATCCTCTGGGTGCAATTATAGGTTGAAAAAATAGGCACCTCTGGGAGGCTAAGAGAACACTGCTCACAGCCCCATTTCACTCTTAAACAGGTCAGCGGCATCCAGCCTCCACATTTCAAGTCCCCAAGTGTGAGCAAAAATAAACTACTCCAGCAAGGGTATGTGCTTCCAAAGAAAAAATTCACATGGTCTCTCTCTAGGTCTAAAACATCTCATCTTTACTTCTGATGGTCAATTTCCTCTCAGATCAAGAATAAAAAATGTCTACATTTGCCAGAGCAGTCAGACAAGAAAAAGGAATCATTCCAAATTGGTAATGAATAGGTACAAATTGCAGAAGACACTGATACAACCTCACCAAAAACCCTATTAGAAGAAATCAATCCAGTAAAGTTACAGGACACAAAATTAATAGGTATCTGTTGCCTTTTTATACATTACTAAGAAACAAAGAGTAAGAAAACTATCCTATTTATAATTGCATCAAAGTGAGTAACAGACCTAGGGAACACATTTAACCGACTAGGTGACACACCTCTACTCTGAAAACTATAAAACAATGATGGAAGAAATTTAACGCACAAATAATTAAGATACACATGCTCATGGCCTGGAAGAATACTGTTAAAATGTTTACACTATCCAAAGCAGTATACAAATTAAATGCAATCTCCATCAAAATGCCAACAGCATTTTTCACAGAACTACAATAAGTAATCCTAAAGTTTGTATGAAATCCCTGAAGACCCTGGATAGCCAAAGCAATCTTAAGAAGAACAAAGCTGGAGGCATCACAAGCCCTGATTTCAAGCTATAGTACAAAGCTGTAGTAATCAAAACAGTAAGGTACCGGCACAAAAAGAGACACACATGTATATGGAACAGAATAGCCCAGAAAGAAACTCATGCTTATATGGTCCATTAATCTGTGACAAAGGAGAACAAGAACATACAATGGTGAAAAAAGTCTCTCCAATAAATGGTGTTGGGAAAAGCAGACCACTTTCTTACACTGTAAGGATAAAATCAAAATGGATTAAAGACGTAAATATGAGACTGGAGACCCTAAAACTCTTTTAGAAGAAAACACAGGCAGTAATCTCTTAGGCACTGGACTTACCAACAATCTTCTCTGTAGGTCTCCTCAGGAAAGGAAAACAAAAGCAAAAATAAACTACTGGGACTACATCAAACTAAAAAGGTTTTGCATCGTGAAGGAAACCAACAAAACAGCAATCCACTGAATAGGAGAAGATATTTGCAAATGATGTACCTGGTAAGAGAACAATTTTCAAGATATATAAAGGACACCAAAATAAATCCAATTAAAAAATGGGCAGAGAAAAGGATTTAAACATACAGATTCAACGGGGGTACGTGCACTGTGATGTTTATAGCATCATTACTGACAATAGCTAAACTATGGAAACAGCCCGTGTCCAATGACCAATGGATAAAGAAGATGTGGTATATATGTATATATTGGAGCTGGAATGTGTTATGCTAAGCAAAGTCAGTCAGAGGAAGACAAATATCATACACTCATACATGGAATTTAAGAAAAATAGATGAATGTGTGGGAAGGGGAAAAAAGGAGAAGGGGGAGGCAAGCCCTAAGAGACTCTTAACAATAGGGAACAGAATCAGGATTGATGGAGGGAGGTGGGTGGTGGATGGGCTAGACAGATGATGGTTTTAATTTATTTGTTAGAGAGAGAGAGAGAGAAAGCGAGCATGTGCAAGCACAAGCAAGGGGAAGGGCAGCCAGAAGGAGAAGCAGGCTCCCTGAGCAAGGAGACCAATGAGGGACTCAATCCCAGGACCCTGGATCACAACCTGAGGCAAAGGCAGACGCTTAACCAACTGAGCTATTCAAGTGTCCCTGATGATGGGTATTAAGGATGGTACTTGTGGGCGCCTGGGTGGCTCAGTGGGTTAAAGCCTCTGCTTTCAGCTCAGGTCATGATCTCAGCGTCCTGGGATCGAGGCCCGCATCGGGCTCTCTGCTCAGCAGGGAGCCTGCTTCCTCCTCTCCCTCTGCCTGCCTCTCTGCCTACTTGAAATCTCTCTCTCTGTGTCAAATAAATAAATAAAATCTTAAAAAAAAAAAAAAAGATGTTACTTGTGATGAGCCCTGGGTGTTACATGTAAATGATGAAATACAGAATTCTACTCCTGAAACCAGTATCACACTCTGTGTTAACTAACTAGAATTTAAATAAAAATTTCAAAGAAAAAAATGGGCAAAGGACCTGAATAGGTGTTTTTCTAGAGAAGACCTACAGATGGCCAACAGACACAGGAAAAGCTGTTCAATATCACTAATCATCTGGTAAATGCAAATGAAAACCACAATGAGAGATTATCTCACACAAATCAGGCTAGTATTGGTAAGATAAAAAACAAGTACTGGTGAGAATGTAGAGGAAAGGAAACTGCTGATGGGATTGTGAACTGGAGCAGCCATTTTCCGGAGCCACTATGGAAAACAGCATGGAAGTTCCTCAAAAAATTAAAAATAGAAAGATCATACAATTGAGTAATTTCATTGCTCAATCTTTTACCCAAAGCAAACAAAAACTAATTTGAAGAGATACATACATCCCTAGGTTTATCACAGCATTATTTATAATCAACAAAATATGGAAGCAACCTAAGGAAAGTAGAACAGATAAAGTAGAATGGATAAACACACATAAGGTGTTGCCATTTGCAAGAACATGGATGGATGTAGAAGGTATTACACTCGGTGAAGTAAATCAGAAAGAGACACCATATGATTTCATTTATATGTCGAATCTAGAAAACAAACTCAAAATACAGACACCAAACTGGTAGTTGCTGGGGGGATAGCGGGGTAACATGGAGTGGTGGGTGGGTGGATGGGGGAAAGAGATAAAGGGGATTAAGAAGTACAAACTTCCAGTTATAAAGTAACTCCTGGAGATGAAAAGTACCACAAAGACAATACAGTCAGTAACACTGTAACAGCATCATATAGTTACAGATATTGATTACACTTACTGTGGTGAGCATTTTATAACGTATGGAATTGTTGAAGCACTACGTTGTATACCTGACACTAATGTAACATTAAATGAGAATACCTGAATTATTTTTTTTGAATACCTGAATTAAAAAAACAGCATTTATATATATATGTATATATATATATATATATAGTGTGTATGTATATATATAGTGTATATATATATATAGTATTTAGGGAAAACGTTGAGATGGTTACTAACTGAAATGTAATTTTACAATTATGACGATATATATATCAAGTATCCACCTACAAAAAGGCTGAACTTTGGACCTAGAAAAGTCTATTTTGTTAAATGCTAACACAAAGATAGTACATGTGTTGAAGGGGAGGGCAGCAGATGACAAATCTTACCCTAGAGTCCTCTTAGGGCTGGAATGAGTGCTTAAGGGCCTGCTACCTTCAAGAGAGGTCTCAAATTAGGTTGCTCTACCCTCAGAATCTCTTTGCACAGAGCTCTGTTCTAGGAGCACTTCCAGGATTCCAGAGAAATGGAATGGATCAGCCTTATTTATTCTTCAGTGTTGCCCCAGGTAATACATGCAGGAACAAGGGCTGCCTTGGCTGCTGGAGGGCTTCTTGGCAGCAGCCAGAGAAAGAAGAAACCAAAGCAGAGGCGAAGGACACCCACAGCTGAGGCTGCTAGGGTGGTCCAGGGGAGAAGCATTACGCTCAGGGGCTGGAAAGAATATGCAAGAGTGAAAGGGAAGCAGGCCCAGGGAGGATACATGAAAGAGGCACAAAAATGTCGACTTCCCAAGAGTAATTTCTGTACACTTAAAGCAAGGAAGGCTGGAAGTATGAATAGACTCCGAGACAGTGAAATTGGGCCTTGTACAGACCAGAGCCGTGCTGCGCTGGGCATGAGGAGGAAAGGCCTCGAGTCTCAGCACTCAGAGGACTCAACGTGGAACGTGTTTGTTTGCTGTGTTCAGACTTTGCATTATAAGGGGGCCAGCAAGTGTAGGAGGGACTCCCGATGCTTCCACATGGGAAGTGAGGCATGTGTGCACAGTATTCCCGGCCTCAGTGGCCACTGTGCTTCAGACCAGAGGCCAGAAGTAGGGGGAAAGGTGAGAGCCAGGGCTGGAGGCAGTAACTGCCCTAGCACGTCTTGCCTTCAGGGAATCTCCCTGCTCCCAGGGGGAGGGGGCAGGGCCGTGGATCCCGAGGCCCTAGAGCAGGACCTCTGGCAAACAGCTCTAGGCCCTGCTTCGGCGCAGCTGTTGCCTGAAGCAGTGGGGATTAAGAAATCACAGCCACTGATCAGTTTTCAGTTTTGAGAGGTGATTTAAAAAGTAAAAGGGCTTGGAGGTCTTTACAATACACTCACACTCTACCACTTCTAGGTTCAATTTCAAGTTCCCAGGACTATTAAAAGAAAAGAAAAGAAAAGCCCATTCACAAAAGAGGTGGTTAGAGGTGATGACCCTCAATTTCAAGAAGCCAGTTAACTGAAATGCTACAAAACAATATCCTCTGTCTCTACGGGCCTGAGGCAGGGAGAGGAAGACAGCAACAGCACAGAAGCGCAGACCGGGACACAGGGAGGCACTCTCCCACACCTTTAGATACGGAGATTAAACCCTGACCCCCTACATTTCAGGAGCAAATGCAGAGCAGAAGAGAAGTTAGGGTTTAACGCCGTTCTATCAATCTGCCCACAGCAGAGACTGTGTTCTAACACTCAAAGAACCCCACCAGAATTAGCCAAACATTCTTTTGGCTCCCACTCTTAAAATAACCAGCTAACTAGGACACAAAGAACTCCTCATGCCACAGACCCAGTTTCACCGAAAGCTCGTTCCACAAGCAACAGCGCCGTGTTTTCACTGCAAGCCGGTCCAGTTCAAGTCTGTACCTTGGACGTGCACTGCTGTTCTTCTTGGTTATCACTCACAAGTTGAGCAGTTTAAAAAGTCCTTACATTACCCCACCCACGAGAACACAAAATTCAGAACAGTGGAAGAGCAAGTTCTACTGCAGTCAAAACAAAGACAGGATGGGGAAGGTAGATTTTGCACTGTTCACTACTGTAGGTACCTTCTGACGTGCCACATTCCACACTGGCAGAAACTGTTTGGTTAGCATGAACTGAAGCCAAGAGAAAAGTTAGCTATCCAAGATTTCCTTCTCGCCCCTTCCTCTCAACATTCTGACTCAAAATTGAACAGGGCAGAGAGAGACACTGGGAAATTCGACAGTGAAAGAAGTTCTAACTCTCAGCTGTGTATCAGACTTGGCCTGTGCCTCTGGTTACAACTATGGAGGAGTGTGGCTCTGTTTAAAAGCAGAGGCCAACAGCGCGGCGATGGAATCCTGTCTGGCTTGGGCAGGAATTGGGTTATTTTCATTTACAAATGGGGGATATTTTGAAAGTCCTCCTCCTCCTTCTAAACCACAGCTGGGACAGAGGGAGTGGCACAGTGAAGGATGATTCAAAATACAGGACTCGGTAGATACGCAGATATACACTTTACACAATTTTAAATGGTTTCTAATAACATCTTTAAGTCTCTTCATTCTAGAGAATTAAGATGGCAAAAAAGATCATTACCCAGAGTATTTACATGCATATGGACAACAGGATGATATGTAGCCTGTACAGAAAGTACAGCATTAGGGACGCCTCGGTGGCTCAGTGGGTTAAAAGCTTCTGCCTTAGGCTCGGCTCAGGTCATGGTCCCAGGGTCCTGGGATAGAGCCCCCCACACTAGGCTCCTTGCTTGGTGGAGAGTCTGCTCCCCCTCTGTCTACCCCTCCCCCCGCTCATGCACTCACACTCATTTTCTCTCTCTTGCTCTCTAATAAAATCTAAAAAAAAAAAAAAAGCTCAAGTACAGCATAATCGATAATCAAGGTAGGCCTATTTATCTTACAAAATGATCTTTCACAGTTCCGGATATGTCATACAGCTAATAATTTCTCCTTTTTCTGCCTGCCCTTCCGCTCCTTCATACTTGGAAACCCTTTCACCTCCAGAAAATTTGTTGAACCTTTGTGAAACACGGTTGAGTAGTTCCTGGGCCTAAAACCTTATATCCAATACAAACAGGAGCTACGCAGGAAATGGAAAAGGACAAAATAAGAACATTACCACCTGGAATTATAGCTGACTTCTGCTCTTCTAAAAACTATTCTTTACAGTTTCAATATTCTTTCTACAATAAGTAAATTCAGGGAGGAGAAGGTCATTGACAATATGCTTTGATGGGTTTTAAAAATGAGACAGGACCCAGAAAAATGAATTTAAAAATTGGAGACTCTGACAAATTCTAGAAAGCTTTTGGTATTAAAGACCAACAACCTTTAAAAAGTGGCAGCCAGGGTTCTAGACCCTGCTGGGAATAAGGAAATAGACCAAGTGTAAGTGAGGGGCCACCCTGACTGTGGTAGGTGGAAAGGGAGCCACGCCCAATCCCAGGAGAGAAAATGGTGACCTGTGACCCGCGAGCAGGGGGAGAGATATGCCCTGGCTACATCAGCCCATCTCTCTAGCCCTTCTTGACACCAGTGACAACTTGCTAAGTAGGAACACCTAGAACCAGCTTATGACTGTTCTACAAAGAAACACCTATAACCAGCCTACCAGTGTTCCAGAAAGAAACCCTGAATGGCTAGTATTACACACAAACCACACAATGCTCCTCCCACTGCTGCAGGTTATGTGCTTCAACTGAGACAGAGACTGAGATCACCCCTCTCCCTCACCAGCTCCCCACCCCTATAGGAGCCCCCGTGACACGCAGCGGTTCCAATGCAATGCTGAATTAAGCATACGTTTTTTTAACAGAGAAATGGCTACACTGAGCAGCAAGCTACAACTGCAAACTTCTTCCCCATCTGTTCCCCAACATGCCTCCCATCAGTCTCTCTCTCTCTTTTTCTTTGGTAACCATTTTTGCAAAAACAAGGACCAAGACAAGGAGCTATTATAAAGACATAGCAAGAATTTCCTATGTAACAGGTAATCGTAACAAAGCGCAATTTCAGCCTTTAAAAGTTAGTTGCAACGTAGCTGCAAGAAAGTTTGTGATCTCTGGAAAGAAAGGGCTCTATATTTTTAAAGAAAATGTCACTGTCCGCTCTGTAACAATGCAATATGCAAGAACAGTGTCCATATATTCACAATACAATCTGGCTGTTGGGAGTATGAGGCACTGTCTTTAGTTGATAAAAATAAGAATGATCACCATTGTGTAGCTCAGACTATCTCCATAAAGATACTAAAAATATAGTGGGGGACAAAAACTTGGCCACAAAGAAAATGCACTAGGCCTGGGGTTGAAAGTGGATGGTTTCTCCAACCTTGATCCAGAGATTGCTTAAAATCACAGTTGAAAGCCTTTGAAATGCAAGCACATCTGGCTTTGCTGTTTTAACCAACAGAGAATGGGCCCGGAACACTAGTTAACACTAGTGTTAACCCATATACCCATATACCGGTGTATACAGCCCATATACCACTGTGAAACAGCAGCTACATGCAAAGGGGCATCCAAAAAGAGGAGAGGACTCAACTTAGGCCCTAGGTCCCCACAAGGGAGATGTTTTGTCCAGAGGGAACACCTTGGGTTACACAATTTGAAGGAAGGAGACAGAGAAAGCAAGAATGAACCCAACAATCTTAAGTCTTCCTTAGATGATCTCTAGTATCATCAACCAGGCCGTTTTCAGGCATTTCCCAGAAAGTAGCTGGAACCTGGGATTGAGGGATAATTATAATAATTTTCAGGCATTTCCCAGAAAGTAGCTGGAATTTGGGATTGAGAGACTTTAAAAAATAGATAACTGCCAGGCCTGGCCCTCTTCCCATGCTTTGGATAGGCACGGGTGCTACTGCCCGTGGCATTACCAGGAGCTGCAAGCCCAGAACCACAGCAGGAACACGCGAGGCACGTCAGAGCGCTCACCCACCTGGCCTGCAGTCACCTGGCCTGGCGAAGATAGAAGACAAACAACACACCTCTTTCCCAAATGCAAACACTTTAATTAAGGTAAACCACTTTTCTCACTCAAGGAAGAAGCATGGAGATTTCTGTAGCAGATCATAAAGGAACCTGTTAACCCCCACCTCCCCTCCTAGTCTTAATTTTTTCCTGAGACTGAAAAAGACAGGATGACAAAGCTGGAGTGATGGAAAAGGACACAATTACATTAAAACAAATAGAAAAATAAGCCAAATGTATCCAAAGTACTTGTAAAAAGTAAGTTTAAAAAGCATACCCATTGTTTAGGTGTACAGTAAATGCATTCCTGAAATTTTTTGGAAAAGGAATCATTTTAGATGTACCTGAGAGACTGGCAATCTTTTTTTTTTTTTTTTTTTAAGATTTTATTTATTTATTTCACAGAGGGAGAGAGACCACAAGGAGGCAGAGAGGCAGGCAGAGAGAGAGAGGGAAGCAGGCTCCCCGCTGAGCAGGGAGCCCGATGCGGGCCTCGATCCCAGGACCCTGAGATCATGACCTGAGCCGAAAGCAGAGGCTTTAACCCACTGAGCCACCCAGGCGCCCGAGACTGGCAATCTTAATACACACTGCTAGGAATGTATCTGTAAAGTACCAAATCTTATCAGAAAATTCACTCCAAAATCACTTTCTGTAATCACGGCATTTACAAGTCCTGACTGAGTCCACTTAGACAGATACACAGAGTGAAGTCAATAGGATTTGAAAGGGCTGGCGAAGAGAATGTGCAAGAGGTGGTACAGAAGATGATCTGTCTGAGGCCCCAGAGAGCCACACGTGTCCTCTCTGGAACCCAAAGAGTTTCCCCCCCCCCCCCCCAAACGAAAACTGCTTCTCTCTCCTCGTTAGCCAGCTCTGCAGTTCTCGGGCTGTCCCTCTCATCTCTCTTCTCCAGGGCCTGCACGCGTGAAGCCGCTGCTCACAGCCAAGGTGGGGAAGAGGCCCAGAGCTGGTGTAGATCTCAGCGCGGCGGGGAGGCCAGAAAGCCCCGCAGCCCCTGAGGTGGAGATGAAAAGCTAGCCCTGGCCTCCCCTGTAGCAGCACACCTACCTGGCAAAGTGGCGACGGCACAAGACTGCTGTGAAGAGAGGGAGCCAGACAGGCCGGTGGAGGGCCGTTAGGCTGTTAAGCACAAATGGCCTGGAGGAAGCAAACCGGTACACACCACACTAAGTTTCCCAGGGCAAGGGGACAGAAAGCAGACAAGGGGTAGCTAAGGCCACACTGCTGAGTGCCGCAGGTCTAGCTGCTCTAAACTTGCCTGCTCTGTACGCAAAGGAAAAGGCTTAGCTAAGAAATGGCTCCTTGAATGCAGAGGACTTCACTTTCTTTCATTCCATTTAGATTCCCCCCCAGCCCCCCCCCCACCCCTTTTGTCTTTTTGTGATGAGAGAAAGGTCCTTAAGGACAGCTAGGGATCACAAAGAGGACCCTGAAGATTGCTTGCTCAAGAAGCCACGTTCCCAGGACGGAGGTACTGTCTTAAGGACCTCGCTGCATATAATACCCTGGTTCAGTGGTTTGGTTCAGTGATTTACTCAGTGCTGTAGGTAATGAAATGAGTGAGTGCTTACAAATGACAATTTTAGTAGCACAGTTGGCCAACCTCTACCATAGCATTGGTCAGCTTTTCAATCTAGTGACACTGAGCACATGGGTCATTAAAAATGCTTGACCCCAAGGAGGATACGGTATCTGCCGAGTGCAGTGCTAAGTTACCAAGTAGCTGGTCTATGTATGTTTGAGGATTCAGTCGAGCAGAGACCCACACAGAAAAATCTTCTTTTGAAAAGTATTGCAGTAGACATTAAAAAAAAAAATCAGATTTTTGGGAACTTATTTCATATGTATTTTTTTTTTTTTGCCTCAGAACATTTTTATTTTTATTACTGTCATTTTTTCATTGCTCAGAATTTTTAAAAGGTTTCATTTTGGCCCTGGGTAGGTAAAAGGAAATTGCGCTGCAAAATTTTAAGCCTTTAGTTGTATTTCACCAGCACCGGTCATTGAGATAAAACCCCACAACTGTCAGAGGTGGTGAAGCTATAGAGTCATCTGCTCCTGAACAGCAAGTGGGAACTACTTTCCAACAGTGCACTTAATGACCAAGTTTCTCATGGTCTGCTGGAATTTAAGTCAGGACAGCTTGCCTCCCACATCCATTTTGGAAAGGACGAAACTTTTGATCCTTATCAAACTGTGGGAGAAAACAAAGCTGTACTTCTTATTCATTTGCTAAAATTGATAGTAGACCTGATCACAACTGAAATGGTCCTCGACCTAAAGTAGTTCAGTGTCAATTGTTCCATTTATACAACATCGATAACTCAGAAGTAAGTGGTTGTCCCCAAATTAATTCCAACATGATCAGTAAAAAGTACAGAATTTTGAAAAGCTGATTAACTGGATGGAAGGCACGGAAAATTAAATTTAGGGCTTGTGAAAAGAACCAGTATTTCTCCATGCACAAAGCACCTGCCAATCTCCAAAGTACTGCTGCCGGCCCTCCAAGCCCTCAGTTACCTACACCACTGATGACTTTCCCCATTCCCGATGGAACTGCCCTTTTGAATTTTCGGTCTCATGTTTTCCCAAAGACTATTCCCAGGTTTTATGCCATATGACCCTGCAGCAATTAATGGATTTTTGGTCATGGTTTGTCTTGTAACTTCATAATTGTGTAACTTTCTACCATAATATACAGCCAACACATATTTTAATGTACAGATAGGAAAAATTATTTACATACTTATAAAAACCAGCAGAGGGAAGGTTGAGATGTAGGATTTAGAAAGGCAAGCCTGGGCTTTTATTGGGAGTTGAAGTGTAAACATTTTTGAGTTCCCCTAAGATGTCTGGACTAATATAACAGACTTCTCTGTTCAGAGCAATGACTTCTTAGATTTGTGACACCCCTGGGTGTCTCTCTAGGTATCTCCAGAGGTGCTATAAAATTACTTCCTCAAAAATCCAAGTAAAATAATTTAAATTCACTTAAAAAATATGCCACCCATATTTGGAGGCAAAGGAGGGTGTCCTGGAATCAAAAGAACAGTCATAAATATTACAAAAGCTTGATCCTTGTCAATTACATTTTAGTCTAAACCAACTGCTGAATAAAAGAAATTGAGCAAGATGGAACAGTTTGTGTGATTTTTGTAATTAGGGAGACTGGGAAGGAGCTGGTTACTTGGGACAGTCTTTTTTCTGGAAAGCCTTTTCTGATCTCTACATTTACTTACTAATGCCTGAATTAGCACTCACTG
The DNA here is from genome assembly GCA_002007465.1 of Ailurus styani. Taxonomy (NCBI): domain Eukaryota; kingdom Metazoa; phylum Chordata; class Mammalia; order Carnivora; family Ailuridae; genus Ailurus; species Ailurus styani. The sequence goes on from LNAC01000031.1 coordinate 2,069,872, forward strand.
GCAACTGGGAACCTCGTACCTAGGTCTTCACCTACTTGCACTGACACTGGCACCTTATAGTTGCTTTAAATAAACTCTATTAGGTACCAGTTTCTTTAAAACAAGCAAACATACAAACAAGAACACAGACAGGGGCAGGGTTAGCTGAACTTAATTTTAGTTTTCCCCTCAGCGTCTTCATCAAATTGTTATCCTGAGATTACCTACAGGTTATACATCACTGCTTCACAATATCCAATTCTAAAATAACTTAGTCACGACAAGGTTAATCATGAAAATACAATTGTGGGTTTGTCATAGGAAGCTGGCCTATAGCCACTGTATTTTACTACAGCTTCCAAATTTCCAATAAATTATGTTTCCTGAGGAGCTATCGCCGCCCCAGGTTTCAGAGCTTTCTTTACTCCCAACACCTACTTGAGTCATCTGAAAATTCGGAATATGGATTTAGAAATCAAAGTGACAAAAAAAAAAAAAGAAAAGAAAAAAGAAATCAAAGTGACAAGAGTCACACTCAAAAAAGACATCACAGAAAAAAAAGTATACATTTTTCCATTAAACCAGCCGGTCTTTTCATAAAGACTCAACTTGTGTTTTTTTTTTTTAATTTTTCGTATTACTGCTTAAACTTAGACCCACATTTTACATAAACCTTAGGATTCCAGTGAGAAATTCTTTAATAATTTTCATTTAATCCTCCATTCACCCTGTTACTTGCTTGCCAAGAACAAGAAAAAGTTCCTTTTAAACTAGGTCTTCCGTATCATACCTTCAAAAATTAGCTAAAGAAAAAAAATTGTCTTAAGACTCAAACACCTGCAAGTTACAAGGCAGAAGGCAAAAAGTATACTTACTTTATTTGTAGCAGTAGCACTGGATCCAGGGACCACAGGCACATTCGTCACTTGAACTGAAAGATAATTATTATCTATGAGTGGCCAGGCTCCTTCCACTTTGCATGTCTGAAAGTGATCCTTGAAAGTTCTAAGGTGAGGATCTCCAAACAAGCCACAAAAAAGGTAACTAGGAGGGTTCAGATCCCCTCCCCCGTGTTCTCTGGCTCCTGCGTGGCTGTGATAGTTACAAGGGTCATGGGTCACTTCAGGGTTGGTAGAGGATGTGGGTCCGTCCTTAGAACAGTTCCTCTGGCTCATGAGGTCACTGATACCCAACACAGCAGAATGGTATACCAGGTTACCACGGCAGGCTTTTGAAGTTCGCTGGGTGCAGCCAGCATAGGCACGCAGAGCCTTGCAAAACTCAGAGTCAAAGCCGTCAATGGCAGAGTTCAGGTGCGAAGTCAGGGACACAAAGTCCGTGGTACATTTCTGGATTCGACATTGGGCCGGCTGTTGGCAGTTACCTATGAGAAAGAAGGTAAGACCCAACGTTTTTTTTTTTTTTTGAATGCTTCGTAACTTCCTGAGCTACATGAGAAAATGACATTCTCCTTTGGAAATTGTTCTATTTTGTATCCTCCTATTTTAAGGAGGCTTTCAGAAATAGGGTTGCATTGTGCTTCTCTCACAAATTCAGCCACTGGGAGAAAAACTGCATGCAATTAGTTACCTTAAAACTTGAAATCATGAGCCACTGTGAGTGAACAAGAGTCTAGCCCAGTATTCTTATGTTAAAATTACAAGAGAATGGTTAAATGGAGTGTCTTATCCACTCTGCTATTGTTTACAGATTTTGAGAAAGATTCCTTTGCTCTAAGGCCAAGCCAAAAGTGTGAACTTTGTTTTGATTTTGTAAAGGGCATAAGTCATTTGCTTTGGAAAGCATGGGGTCTATGCACAAAACCACGATTAAGGCTCCACACCTCAGGTAGGGACCCCTAATTAATAGCAGGATCAGTTAAAACCCCTTTACCTGATTCTAGTACGGCTACAGAGTAACAAGAAAAAATCCAGATACTAAGTTATTCTGCATTTCCTTAGAGGTGTTTATTAACTAACTGTACATAAACTGACAATCTCCTGGATGCTAAGAAATGTAACTGTTCTTTTAAAAAAATAAAGTGACTCATTGGATCAAGCTGTGTATTTACTCCTCCCTTAAGATCCATCATCACTGGATCCCAGATCCCAAGCAGATCAGGAAAGGTACACTGAATCAAAAAGGACACCCAACTGAAATCATGCTGCATGGACAGCTGATTCCACTGACTATGTTTTATCAGAAAGAGAACCAGTGAACAACAGCACACAGAATTCTCAGAGTATATATAAATGACTTTTTTCCTGAAATCAAGAGTTCAGATACACCTAATGATTTAAGTTAAAATGAATAAAAAAACCCCAACTACTACTGCCTTACTTTTTAAAAAAGTAAATTTTCCAATTATGTTTTGTCACTAGCTTCTCATATAAAAAAAATAAGGGGCACCTGGGTGGCTCAGCTGGTTGAACACCCAACTCTTGATTTTGGCTCAGGTAACGATCTCATCATCTTGGGATTGAGCCCCATGCCCTGTTGTGTATGGAATCTGCTAGTCCCTCCTCCTCTGCTCCTCCTCCTCTGCTCCTCCCCACCCCCACATGCACACACACTCTCAAAAAATAAAACCTCTCAAAGCATAAAAAGATGCAAGAATTGTCAATACTAGGTCAGCTGTGTGTGCCAATCAGTTTTATATCGATCCAGAAACTGGGAATGCTAGAATTACTGAAAAGGAAAATACTTTTCTAAACATCCACTTCAAGTTTTATAGAAACTAACTTTAACATACTTTTTGCTACTTAAACATTCTTTTTAGGTTTTTAAACTGGAGAAAGTTTCAATCCTTTCAAGTCTTAGATTCCTCAGTTGAGAAATGAAGAGGTTGTTTTTGTGATTTTCTCCAGGCATAGAATATTTTAATTCCTATTCTAGGTGACAGGAAAAAAAATCAAAGAATATTTTTAAATATATAATTATTTTAAGATGTGGACATAAACTTAAGGATAGTATCAAGATTTAGGACTTCATCCGATTAAGACTTAAAACTAACCCTAATATCATTTTAGAAAAATACTTTTAATCTTTTCAGTATTAAGGTGCTTTTACACCTGAATGGAATAACCTGTAATCTCTGTTTCTGGCTTGAGTTCAGCAGAAAAGACTAGGGGATGATAACCTCTCAAGCCACCTCCCCCACTATTTTTACATTTCAAAGACCAAGAAGGGAAAAATGTAGTCTAGATTGGGTACTCTAACCTGAGTTAAAAAAAAGAAATTACTGTTTTGGGGGCTATGGGCTTAGAGCTATCACTAAATCACACTTAAAAAAAAATAACAAAACACCTTCATGTATTTGGCCTATCTCCTGCTGGCTCATTCTAGAGTTGAAAAAAAGCAGCTCCTATATTTACAGAATTCCTCTCTCTAAAGTAGATCCAGTCATTTTCAACTGTTTGACTCAAAAACCAAAAACCAACCAACAACCTCAAAGGCGTTAAAGCCATTTTACATATGGGAAAAAAATCAAGACAAAGGGATATTAAGGGCCTTGTCGTGGCCGGATCATAAATAGCTAGAACGAAGCCCAGGATAAAGTGCCTTTCCTCACATCTCCTTTTCCTTCCTCAGGTCACAGCTCCCCTAAATTCCTGATTCTCACAACAACAGCTGATAGCTTAACAAAGGACTTAACTATTGTATCAGGTTTTTTTTTCTTTTTAAATGAGATTCACAGCAAGCAGAAAGCAAGGAAATGAAAACTGGGCCAAGATCAAGTCAGTAATGAACAGCTCCTAGACTGAATAAACGACAGCACGGGAACTTTCCGCTAAACTTGCAATGCCTATTTGTTCTTTTTATGGTCTATAAAATCTATCCGAGCATACATTTACTTATAATTATTTTAAATAGTCATAAAATATCCAAAGTAAGAAGAGCATGAGATGCAGATGTGACTGTTCTGAAGAGAAGAACAGACTCCCACCTCCTTTTTCCTTCCTTGTCCCCCCCCCTCCCCTTTTCCTAGCAGGCAGGTGCCAGTTCTTTTGAGACATGTCACATCAAACAGAACTCCTTGTGTTCTTTTGCGTGGGATGAGGTTTCTAACAGCCTTCTCAAATAGAGCTGATGGGAAAAGAGGCGGCTAACTAGAGAGTGCATCTGGGTCAGCAGTTTCGGCCCCATCACAGGCTCCTGCATAATGACTAATTTGCAGCATACACCCAGAAATATCCAGGCTTCATGAATTTATAATGACAATGCACACTTTGCCTGTTACAGGCGGTAAAGTAAGCCACCTGTCAAGATGCCAAGACAATGCAGAGCAGAAACAATCTCAAGGATGTAGCCAACAAAGCCATGAAGAGTATGAGTAAGCAAGTAACTCCCATATTGCATCTCCATTCAGGAATTGTAGAGGTTTGCTTAAAGTGGATGTGTGTGTGTGTGTGGGTG